>JBBPBX010042752.1:0-17996 GCA_038048925.1 Garcialebias charrua | reverse complement strand
GGATTTCCTTTAATCCACAGAATGTCACATTAAGTTATAATACAACCCCAATTCCAACAAAGTTGGGGAAATGTAAATAAAAACAGAATGCAATGCTTTGCAAGTCTCATAAATTGTTTTTTTTTTTCCACAGTGCAACAAACTGAACAATTGAAAAGTTAAAAATAAGAAATTGTTCTAAATTTAAGGAAAACAGTCATTTTGAACCTGTTGGCAACAACACATCTTAAAATGGCTGGACTATAATTTTTTATTTAAATTTCTCTCTTTATTCTTTATACTCTTTATTTAGCTCTGTATTAAATAGGAGAGGGATCATCCAGCCTAAAGTACACCATTCAAATGTTGCTTCTCTGATGGTATGGGGGTGCCTATGGCATGCACAGATTACACATCTGGAAAGGCACCATTGAGACAGACAAGTACAAACAGGTTTTAGAAATACAGTAATCTAAATTATTCATCTTTTAAAGGACGTCCTTGCATATTTCAGCAAACTACACAGAGCATTCATGACAACAACATGGCTTCCTAAATGAAATGAAATGAAGACTCAATGTCAACTCTCCTTCATTAGACTGAAAACTTATCTACAGTATAATAATAATAATAATAATAATGTCTATTCCTGTCATCTGCGTATGTTTCCCATACACAGACGAAATTCGTCTCTGCATTTAACCCAACCACCTACCAGGTGGTGCAGTGAGCAGCCCGAAAGCGCCCGGGGAGCTGGAGAAATATACTGTATGCATTTATAATGTGTATGGATGTTTCTGTTCAGTGTCCTGAGATGAATTCTGTTGGGACTTAAATAAACTGAATTATTCACAACTCTAAATCAACTATCAGAGACCAGCTGACTGTTTGGCAGGTTTATCGTTGTTTAACTAAAATCCATAAAAACTGTAATATTTTGGAGACTACTCACGGAGCACTCGGACAACCGCTACTCTTTAGCCAGCCGGCGTCTTTATTATATATGAACTCTGACCCCGCAACCTGTACATAACGTGCCTCTGGTACGGAACGCCCCGAGGACCATAACACACCACATCTCCCCTTCCCCAAAGTAGTGATACAATTTTAAACCAAACATTTACTACTTAACTAACAGCATGCAGTCTGTCTGACCTTACAGATCACTAACATAAGGAATACTTAAAATAACAATTATAATAACATTTGAAACACTGAAATTACTGAATGCTTAAAGTAACAAGTAGAATAATAACATTTGAAATAGGTTTTAAATGTTCTGCATTATTGGACATAATCTTTGAGCCACACTGGTGCCTTCACTTCCCTCCTTGGATGAAACCTTTTCACATTTTCCCCTCCTCTCACTTCTGGTGTAGCTGTCTGTTCTGTGTCCCTCACATCCTTTGTAGGGCTCTGAATGTCTGGTGCTGCTGCCTGTTCTGTGTCCCCCACATTCTCTGTAGGGTTACGAATGTCTGGTAAGGGTCTGAGATGTGCCTTGTTTCTCCTCACCACCTCTGAATCGGTCTCCACGACATAGGACCGAGGAGTGTCTGCTTCTCTCAGCACCGTAGCCGTCTCCTGGGTGTTTGTAATCCAGACGCGCTGACCTGCTTTTAGCTCTGGCCTGACCCCCGCTCTATGTCTTTTGTTGTAGGCCAAAGTCTGTGCCTGTTTTAATTCTCTGTCCTTGTCTGCCACTTTCTTTTGGTTTGGCCACTGAGGTTTTAGTTGACTGGGTGAGAGTGGCAATGGTGAGCGCAGCCTTCTGCCCATCAGGAGCTCTGCCGGTGAAGGGCCTTGATGCAGCGGCGTGACCCGGTATGCCAACAGGGCCTTGTAGGGGTCAGTGTTTTTCTTCAGGAGGCTTTTCACCGTCCTCACCGCCCTCTCTGCTTCCCCGTTACTCTGAGCGAAGTATGGACTACTGGTGACATGTTTGAAGTCATAGTCCGTGGCAAAAGAAGAGAAAGAGCTAGAGGAAAACTGAGGTCCATTGTCTGTTATCAGTATTTCAGGCACCCCATGTCTAGCGAAAATAGATTTCAAGCCAGTAATAATTCCTGCTGATGTGGTTATAGATGTCTTCATTATTTCAATGTATCTTGAATAGTAGTCTACCACCAGTAAATAAGAGTCATTTTCCCAGTAAAACATATCTGCCCCAACTTTCTGCCAAGGCCGCTTGGGCAGCTCTGAGGGTATCATTGGTTCTGGGTGTAGCTGTTGGTACTTACTACATGTCTCGCACTGGCTCACAACTTTTGTGATTTGGGCACTCAGGCCTAACCACCACACCGACTGCTGAGCCCTCAGCTTGCATTTGGATATCCCCATATGTCCCTCATGCAGTCGGGCGAGCATTTCCTTTTGCAAAGTCTCTGGAATGACAATACGTCGTCCTTTCATCAAAAGCTCACCATTCATGTGTAACTCGCCTTGGTGGATCCAATACGGCTTCAGCTGTTGGGACAGCTCCTCTTGTCGTGGCCAGCCTCTTTGACACTGTCGGATCAGCAGACTGCAGATGGCGTCTTGCCGCTGATGGTCAGCTATCTGCTGAAGTTTAGACTGGGATGCAGGTAAGTTATCACGTACAGTGTTAATGAAAATTTTTACCTCTCCTTCCATCTGTGTTTCTTCGGTTGTCAGTGGACGCTTTATCGGGGCCCTGGATAGTGCATCTGCTGTGATGAGGGCTTTTCCAGGTACATGTACTATGTTGTATACAAATCTAAGCATTCGCAGCCGGAATCGCTGAATCCTGGGAGGTAAGTCATCCAGTGCTTTCGTCCCTAATAGTGCGAGGAGGGGTTTGTGGTCAGTTTCTATTGTGAACTGCACTCCGATGAGGTATGAACTCAGTCTCTCGCAGGCCCAGGTAACGGCTAGTGCCTCCTTTTCAACCTGGGCATACCGTTGCTCTGTTTCGGAGAGGCTTCGGGAAATGTAGGCAACTGGACGCCACTGCATACTTTCCTCCCTCTGCATTAAGACTGCTCCCAGGCCAAAAGACGAGGCATCCGCTGACACTTTTGTCTTGGCTTGTGGTCTGTATTGGGCCAAGACTGTTGGTGATGCCAGCTCATTCTTGAGCTTGTCGAAAGCTGTCTGCTGCATATGACCCCAGGTCCAATCATTGTCTTTCACCAGCAGGTCTCTGAGTGGTTTGGTACACTCTGCAAAATAAGGGAGGAATTTTGCAACATATGTCACCATCCCCAAAAACCGCCTGACATCTGCTGCGTTCTGTGGGACAGGCATGTCTGTAATCGCTCTGATTTTCTCAGGGTCTGGTTCAATGCCTGCTGCACTGACTTTATGTCCCACAAACAGAACTTCCGATTGTGCAAAGGTGCATTTCTCATTTAGTGTTAGTCCCGCCTCTTGGAGTCGTGTCAGGACAGCTGTGAGCCGTTCATCATGCTCTGCTTCATTCTTTCCCGACACAAGGACATCATCTGCATGGCATATAACACCGTCAAGGCCGGCCAAAAGCTGGGACATGCGTCTTTGAAAATGTTCTGGGCCTGAATTTATCCCAAATGGTAGCACATTGAAGCAGAAGCGGCCAAAGGGAGTAATGAATGTTGTGAATTCCCTACTTTCTTGTGCTAATGGGATCTGCCAAAAGCCACTCCGTGCATCCAATTTCGTGAAATACTTTGCACCATTCAACTGTGCTAATGACTGGTCCACGGAGGGCAAAATATGTCTTTCTCTGCACACACTTTCATTAAGCTTGGTAAGGTCAACACAGAGTCTAATTTTGCCATTGGGTTTTGGGACTACAACTATCCCCGCACACCACTCTGTAGGCTTCTCTATCCTGGAGATGACCCCCATCTCCTCCATTCTTTTTATTTCCTCCTTGACTTTTTCAGTTAAGGGTATTGGCACACGGCGAGGGGTTGTAAGGGCATAGGGGACAGCATCGTCTCTCAGTCGGATACGATAGTCACCTTCCAGTCTTCCTAATCCTGTAAACACCTTTGGGAATTTCTTTTTGAATTTTCTCTCCGGGTCCCCCGTCTCCTCCAGTGTGTCAATTTTCTCTCTTCGCTCCACAAGACTTAATTCTGTAATTGCCGGTAAACCCAGCAGTGGTCTAGCCAAGCTATCAATGACAAACACTGACTGAGTGGACTTTTTATCCCTGCTTTCAAGGCTGCCTTGAATCTGACCTACTACAGATAGTCTGGTATTATTTGGGCCATACAGCTTTTTGTGGGTGTGCAACAGAGGGCCGTCTCTTTTGTAGCTGTATAGTGTGGTAGGAATGGCGGTTACTGCTGCCCCTGTATCCAATTTAAAAGAAACTACTGCCCCATTTAATTTGATGTCTGAGTACCAGCCACTGCTGTCTGACTTCACCTCTCCCAAGTACAGAGTGTCCTGATACAGTCCATTTTCCTCTGTCATCTCGTGTACAGGTTGCTTAGACCTGCAGACGGCAGCAAAGTGTCCTCGTTTGTGACATTTCCTGCATTCGGCCTCTTTGGCAGGGCAGTCCTTCCAATTGTGTGACGGAGCCCTCCCACATTTATAACAGGCAGACGATGTTGCATACCTGTTCGTTTTTCTTTTCTGTTGTGCACTGTCCTCTGTCCCGCGTGCAATTGAAAGCGCATGCATCTCTTCAATAGGCTCTTTAATGGATGCAGGGCCACTCGCACTGCGCAGCCACCCTTGTTGCTGTTTCACAGTTTCACTCTGTCTGACTCGCATTACAGCTGTAGTTAGGGTCAGTTTTGCATCCATCTGCAATTTCTCAGAGAGCGAGGCATCTCTTATGCCGACAACAATGCGATCGCGGATCAGTTCATCTCTGAGAGCTCCAAACTTGCAAAACTCCGCCTGTTTGTGAACTGCTGTGATAAAGCTCTCAGCCGTTTCTCCCGGTTCCTGGTTACGCCTGTTGAACTTTGCCCTTTCAAAAATTATATTGTGTTCTCCGATAAAATGTTCATCAAAGCACTCTTTTACTTTTTTGTAGTTCAACTTTTCTGCAGACGTTAGCTCAGATGCATTAAGGATATCTTCGGATTCATCTCCCATTGAATATATTAACGTATTCACCTGCAAATCCTCTTCCTTTTTATCCAGTCCCGACACAATCCTGTATCTCTCGAACCGTCGGATCCATTTGGGCCAGTTTTGTACATCTCTGCAGTCAAACTTTTCTGGCGGGCTCGGGCGAAATCCCTCTCCGACGTTGCTAACGTTACTAACGTTGCTAACGACGTTGCTAGCTGCCGCAGCGTTAGCGCTTCCCCTCTCCGTATCGGACATCTCGGATACGACTCAGTTACTTGCGAGTGCGTCGGGAATGCTAACTTCACGTCGAAGAGTCACCGCTTCTGACACCATGTAATATTTTGGAGACTACTCACGGAGCACTCGGACAACCGCTACTCTTTAGCCAGCCGGCGTCTTTATTATATATGAACTCTGACCCCGCAACCTGTACATAACATGCCTCTGGTACGGAACGCCCCGAGGACCATAACACACCACAAAAACATTAATACTTAGTCCCCAAAGAAAGGTCTTTATAGTGTCAGGGATAAATTCCACATTCGTCAGGGTCTTTGAACGCAACACCAACAAACTGGGTGAAAGGTCATTTTTACCATCAGCTCAGACAGCTGTACACAGCCACCAGCTTTCAGTAACATTACTCTAAGAACATGTATTAATTCTTATAGCAGAAAACAACATGTAGCTTGCTTCATTCATCTGGTCATACATTAGAAAGTTAACCAAATGTGAATCGTGAAGCTGCTGCCGGTGTAGCTAAGCTACTGCTAAAACAGCACTCGAAGGCTAAAACTGGGAAAAGTGTACATTTTTATTTGAAGCAAAGCGTCTTTGCTGTCTCCATGAACTCACCTCTTCTTGCTTTAAAAAGTGCAGCCATGGTTCTTCACTGTGCAGGCTCCTGCAGGTCATTTATGAAACGTCCTGCTGTCTCCTGCCTCTTCTTCTTCTTGAATTATTACTGCGGTAGCTAACTACAACTGCACCTGTCCGCCCCCTGCGGTCAGGAGTGGAATTACAGCTAGTCTACTGACCTGTTAGAAAAATCAGAGTCAGAGAGAGTCAGAGAGTCTTTATTGTCATTTGCACCGCATGTGGTACATGTGATGAAAACGAGATTATGTACACGGGGTCCCAGTTACATCCAACAACAAATGCAAGAGAAAAACAGTAATAACATCTAGAATTAACTAAGAGAAACATCAACTAGTAATACACTAAGCCCTAATGTAGTGGAAAAACATCATTATAAACAGCAGCACGAACATGAGTCTGTATGAGCAGATGGTCACAGATGAACACAGCAACAAGAAAACAGATCAGCATCAGCATGATGTGATATTTTGCAGTGTTTATTCTTATTATTTATTTATTCATGAGTCTAACAGCCTCAGGGTAGAAGCTGTTCCTCAGTCTAGTGGTTCTACATTTGATGCTCCTCAACCTCCGTCCTGAGGGGAGTGGGGCAAAGAGTGAGTGTGCTGGGTGAGTGAGGTCTTTCATGATGCAGGTGGCTCTTTTTCTGCATCTGGAGGTGTAAATGTCTGTGATGGTGGGGAGACTGACTCCAACAGACTTCTGTGCAGCCTTCACCACTCTCTGTAGAGCTTTCCTCTCTGCAACTGTGCAGCCTCCATGCCACACATTGATGCTGGAGCACAGGATGCTCTCCACTGCACACCTGTAGAAGGAGGTGAGGACTGGGCTGCTCAGACCAGCTCGTCTCAGCCGTCTGAGGAAGTAGAGTCTCTGATGACCTTTGATGACCCAGGAAAAATGTCAATCAATCAATCAAAAACTTTATTTTCAGACACAAAAAAGGTCCATAAAAATACACATAAAAAAGCACATAAAAATCTATAAAAAAATAAAAAAAGTAATAAAAGACAAATAATTTACTCAGTCACAAAGAAATGATGGCACCAATGATTCCACAATCTTGAAGAAAATCTCACTGCACTAAAAGCAGGATTTACTAGATTTGCAATTATATTATTGCATGACACAGACAATCTACACATGCATTTATACATAAGATTCCTGAGCACAGCAGCACATGTGGGAACAGCATTATGTACAAACATCTGGCTAGCACTGCTCCATCTAGGCACTTTGAGGAGCAGCCTCATTCATTCACACTTTATTTAGTCAGGTAAATCTTATTGAGCCTCATAGGCTCATTTACGAAAGCGACCTGCTAATGCCATCATTGTATGCCACATAAAGTTTCTGCAGGCTACTTTTTTTGTATCTTCGCCACAGATGAGCAGTGTATAGTGAAGTACAAAAAGCTTTAAAAAGGGCTATTTTCACAGAGGATGAACACATACCAAACTTTCTGATCAGAGTACAGTATTAGCTTGTGCATATATCATACGATACTGCCTACAGATGTCACGATCATCAGAGAGGTCATCAGATATGTAATGTCCCAAATATTTGATTTCACTGCATATATTGAGGACAGCACCAGATAGAGAGAAGTCAGGGGTTATCAGATGTTTATCTGCCCTACTTCTAGCAATCATAACTTTGCTTTTCTTAGCGTTATACTTGATGTCAAAGTCATAACCATATTGGGAACAGATCCTTAGTAATTGTTGAAAGCCAGCACTATAAGGGCACAAGACTACCAAATCATCTGCATACATTAAGTGATTAATTATGCGATCACCAACTATACAGCCTGTTTTACAACAATTCAAGCGCTTTGATAGTTCATCCATGTAGATGTTAAAAAGGTAAGGGGACAGTATACTTCCCTGCCTTACTCCGTTACCAACATTAAATGAATCAGACATTGTGTTACCCCATTTGACATACATTGATTGATGACCATACCAGTAGACAAGAATTCTGATCAGATATTTGGGTACACCTCTGCGTTCTAATTTGTAAAATAGTTTTTCATGATTCACACGATCAAATGCTTTAGAGGCATCAATAAAACACATAAATACCGTAGTGTTGTGAAAATTATACAAATCCAAAATCTCCTTTAGTGCAAAAATACACATGTCTGTGCCATGTTTAGGTTTAAAACCGAACTGATTATCAGAGGTCAAGACAAACTCTTCCAGCCTATTTAATAGGATTCTTTCTAAAACTTTCGACAGACTACTAGATAGAGCTATGGGTCGGTAATTTTCCAGAGAGCTGATCTTACCCGCTTTGTCTTTTATAATGGGTACGAGTATGACGGATAACATTGAATCAGGTAACAGGCCGTGTACTAGAAAGCCAGTGAAACACATAGAAAGTAAAGGACAAAGTTTCTTACTTGCATTTTTCAGATGTTCAGAGGAAATGTTATCCATCCCACAAGCCTTGTTGTCTTTCAGTGCCACTATTGCATTATATATTTCTTGTGGGGATACAGTTACATTCTCATTACTGTGAATGCCTCCCACAGCAAAAGTGTCACTTTTGACACAATTAAACAGTGCACTATAGTGCTCCCGCCATAACTGAGTAATTTCTTTTACATCACTAACATCATCAATAGTAGTAGGTAGTGACGTTTTGCAGTTATTTAATTTTTTGATTTCTTTCCAGAAGTCCTTAGTATTATTATTTCCCAACTTTCTAGCAAGAGAGTCAGATCTCATAGTATTTTCATTTTTCTTTATAAATCTTAAAGCATATTTAAAATTAGCATTTGCTTGTTTTTTGTATTCAAACAAGGTGTGTCTGTTTACCCGAGTCAACCCACGCTTTAAAAGCCCTTCTGGACTCTGCATAAAGCTCTCTCACATAGTCAAATCAAAGACTGAAATAATTTTAAAGAAACACTCAGACAGTAATCACTGGATGTACTAATTAACTTTTAGACACACTCCAATTCAAAATGGCCACCTCACAATAACAGCCAACACACAAATAAATATTTAAATTGGTCAGTTTTACAGCTACTGGGCTATAACGGGGTGGTATTAGCCAAGAGTCATCCATGTGACATATTGTGAGTGCTAACCATTGAAAATATTTGCTTAAAACCTTAGCTTTAACTACAGATGTCAATATTGTTAGTCTGTTAGCAAAATATCTCATGAACCAGTGCACAGATTTTTGATAAACTCAAAAAGTCCTCACTGGATGTACGTCGTCAACTCACTAAATTTAGATCTAATCAGAGTCAGAGAGAATTTATTGTCATTTGCACCGCATGTAGTACATGTGTTGAAAACGAGATTATGTACACAGGGTCCCAGTTACATCCAACAACAAATGCAAGAGAAAAACAATAATAACATCTAGGATTAACTAAGAGAGACATCAGCTAGTAATACACTAAGCCCTAATGTAGTAGAAAAACATCATTATAAACAGCAGCACGAACATGAGCAGATGGTCACAGATGAACGCAGCAACAAGAAACAGATCAGCATCAGCATGATGTGACATTTTGCAGTGTTTATTCTTATTATTTATTTATTCATGAGTCTGACAGCCTCAGGGTAGAAGCTGTTCCTCAGTCTAGTGGTTCTACATTTGATGCTCCTCAACCTCCGTCCCGAGGGGAGTGGTGCAAAGAGTGAGTGTGCTGGGTGAGTGAGGTCTTTCATGATGCAGGTGGCTCTTTTTCTGCATCTGGAGGTGTAAATGTCTGTGATGGTGGGGAGACTGACTCCCACAGACTTCTGTGCAGCCTTCACCACTCTTTGTAGAGCTTTCCTCTCTGCAACTGTGCAGCCTCCATGCCACACGTTGATGCTGGAGCACAGGACGCTCTCCACTGCACACCTGTAGAACGAGGTGAGGACTGAGCTTCTCAGACCGGCTCGTCTCAGCCGTCTGAGGAAGTAGAGTCTTTGATGACCTTTCTTGATCAGGCTGGTGGTGTTATTGCTCCAGCTGAGGTTATCATTCATGTGTACACCCAGGTATTTGTAGCTGGAGACCACCTCCACCGCAGATCCACCTATATACAGTGGGGTGTGGGTGTGTTTGTTCCTTCTGAAGTCCACAATCATCTCCTTCGTCTTCTTCACATTCATGTGAAGGTTATTCTCTTTGCACCAACTCTCCAGATGTTCCACCTCCTGTCTGTAGCTGGATTCATCATTATCTGTGATGCATCCCACCACAGCTGTATCATCTGCAAACTTAACAATATGACAGCCTGGATGTGTGGCTGTACAATCATATGTGAGCAGAGTAAACAGAAGAGGACTCAGCACACATCCCTGAGGAGAGCCAGTGCTGAGGGTGATGGTGGATCAATCAACCTCAACCAACACAAAAATGGCTGCAAGTTGATCGAGTTTCCTAAAGTTGAGCTAAATCTTATTTGAGTCACCGTCAACACAAGTGTTAACAGATTATGAAAGCTCTCATAATATTGGAGTGAGCATAATATCATTTACATGGTGTGACCAGAACTATCATGAGATGATTTGAGTTTAAATCTCTGGCTTGAAAGGTAACAGACAAGCAGAGCTTTATATTCCAAATGTCCCTTGATATCTGAAATAAGAAAGGTATTACTTACATTTTTATCATGAAACTAACATCAAACCTTTTCCCTACAGACTCTAATTTCCTTTTTACATTTTCTACTTACATTTCCAGAGCGGCTTTGAAAGGCGACTGTAAGGTTCCTTTTCGTAGAACCACTTTTGCTCAAAGTGTTCTCTCTGTGAGAGGATCTGTGATTTGGAACTCACTCCCTGTCAATTTAAAGTCTGTAATTCTATATGTTTGAAAAAAACAAAGTAAACTCTGGCTATTTCAAAAACAGCATCACATTCATGCTTAATGTATTTCATTGTTTTGTTTTATGTGAATGACTCTGTTTATGTTGTTAATATTATTTTAATTATTCTACTCTTTTATTACCATTTAGCATCCTAGTAATATCTTCGATATCCTGTTTATAAAAGCCTATCTAGGGACAAGTGCTTCAAATTAGCTCACACTATGAGCACCATGATACAGACATGGGACTGCTGCTGTATTCAGTTTGTCTGTTACTGTGTGTCAGTCCCTATGAAATAAACTTAATAAATAAATAAATAAACATAATCAATAAGCATGGCCTGTGATGGACTTGCGACCTGTCCAAGGTGTACCCCGCCTCTCGTACAGTGACTGCTGCATGTGGGCATTCACTATGCAGGGTACACCTATAGCCAGCTGGGAGGCTACACCTGCAGATATGCCCCGACTAAGTTATGTCATGTATGCTGTCATGTATAGCCAGAAGAATGTGACCAGAGCTAAAGAGCAGAGTCCAAAGTCTCAATCCAGAGAGACAAGATCAAGTTATAATAAGGAGAAGCTACAGTATTAGCGACAGTGCAGTGAGGCCTTCGGGACAATTGATGGACACTGTCTACCATTTCTTCACTGAAGGACAAGTCTACCATGGACTTGTCTCATGAGACAAGTAGGACAGATACTTACATTTCTCCATCCCAACCAAGATTCAAAGATTTAAAAGATTTGAACTGCAACAGCTGTGGTTGCAGGGAAGGCCACGGGAATTGGAAAGAGGGTTTAATTTTAATTTTTAATTTTATATTTTTATTTTACTTATCTTTCCCTTTTATGATGGACGCACCTGTTTAGTTGCTGACTTTGATTCCATAAGTTGTAACCTGTCAGCAAAACTACTGATTAAAGATGCAAAGCATGAGAAACCATTGAAGTGTTGGACGTTTCATCATTCTCAATGGCCTGTACTTATATATCACCTTTCTATTTTATCAAGACACTCAAAGCTCTTTACAACACATATGTGCCTCATTGACCCATTCAAACAGCACTCTACTAGAAATATACAAAGATTAATTGCCTACTACTGCCCCTTTTGAAGAGGACTGGGGTGATCCACTCACCAGGACGAGGGTGGTTCACAGGGACAAACACAGACTGCTGGATATGGGCACCAGTGACCAGAAAAATTGTACATGTATTCAGTTCAGTTTATTTATATAGCGCCATGTCACAACAGAAACTGTCTGAGGGAACTGACAAGCAGCCATCTGCTTCGACTGGCTGGGTTTGGTAGGAACAGATACACAATGGCAGGTCAAGAATCACATGTTAAGATATAAATAGTATCAAATGAAAACTATTCAATTTTAACAAATCATTTAAGGAAACTAGGTCAATTTGTCCTCCAGTAGTCTAAACTTAAGACAGCAATGCCAAGCTGACCCTAACTATAGGATTTATCAATAAGAAAAGTCTTAAGTCCAGTCTTAAAACTGGACAATGTGTCAGCCTCATGGACAGAAACTGGAAGTTGGTTCTACAAGAGAGGAGCCTGAGAACTGAAAGATCATCGTCCCATTCTGCTGTTGGAAACTCTAGGAACTGCAAATAACCCTGTAGTCTGACAGCAAAGTGCTCTGTTAGGAAAATATGGAACAGTAAGATATTGAATATATGATGGAGCTAGGTTGTTGAGAGCTTTGTAGGTTAGAAGTAAGATTTTGAATTCAATTCTGGACTTAAGCCGATGGAGAGAAGCTAAAACTGGAGAGATATGATCTCTCCCACTAACTCCAGTTAAAACTCTGGCAGCAGCATTTTGGATCAACTGAAGACATTTTAAAGAAGTATTTGGACACCCAGATAATAAACCATTGCAATAGTTTAGTCTAGACGTGACAAATGCATGAACCAGTTTTTCTGCATCATTTTTAGATACGATGTTTCTAATTTTAGTGATATTACGTAGGTGGAAGAAGGAGGTTCTAGTAACTTTTTAAAGTGGGGGATCAAAGACATGTGCTGATCAAAAATTACACAAAGATTTTTAACATTGGAACTGGAGACAGATTAATGCCATCTAAGGAGGGAGAAAGACTGAAAAATTTATTCCTAAGATGCTCTGGTCCAAAAACTAAAACCTTAGTCTTGTCTGTGTTTAAAAGGAGAAGTTTTAGGGTCATCCAAGTTTTCACGTCTTTAAGACATGCTTGTAGCTGATTGGATTCATTGAGTTTCATGTAGGCTACATATATAACTATGCATCACCATAACAATGAAAATGTATCCCATGATGTTAAATAACATTACCTAATGGGAGCACGTACAAGGTAAAGAGTATTTGTCCAAACACTGAACCTTGAGGAACTCCGTGACTAACTTTGGTGTATGAAGAAGATTCATTATTTACATTTACATATTGGAATCTATCAGATACAAATGATTTAAACCAGTTTGGAGCCTTTCCTGTAATTCCAATATCATATTCAAGCCTCTGTAATAGAATATTATGATCACATGTATCATATACAGTACAGCACTGAGATCTAACAGGACCAGTATAGATACATGTCCATTGTCAGAGGCCATGAGACTATCAGAGTCAGAGTCAGATATTCTTTATTGTCATTCACACCACATATTACATATATTAATTACATTACATATTACAGTACATGTGATGAAACAAGATTAAATGGTAAATGGTAAATGGTAAATGGAGCTTATTTATATAGCGCTTTCCAGCCCCTTGTGAGGAGCCCCAAAGCGCTTTACAATACCAGCCATCCACCCAATACACGCATTCATACACCGATAGCGGCGACTGCCATGCAAGGCGCCTTCCAGTCCTACCGGGAGCAACTCAGGGTTAAGTGTCTTGCCCAGGGACACAACGAAGAGATTATGTACACAGAGTCCCAGTTACATCCAACAATAAAATGTAGAAGAAAAACAGTAATGAGATCTAAGATACTTTGTATGAACCAAGAAAAACATCAACTAAAAATACACTAATAAGCACTAATAGCATAAACACATTACTTCGAACAGCAGCACAAACATAAGTCTGTGTGAGCAGAGGAGCACAAATGAACACAGCAACATGAAACAGATCAGTAGCAACATGAAACAGATCAGCAGTAACATGAAACAGATCAGCAGCAACATGAAACAGATCAGCAGCAACATGAAACAGATCAGCAGCAACATGAAACAGATCAGCAGCAACATGAAACAGATCAGCAGCAACATGAAACAGATCAGCAGCAACATGAAACAGATCAGCAGCAACATGAAACAGATCAGCAGCAACATGAAACAGATCAGCAGCAACATGAAACAGATCAGCAGCAACATGAAACAGATCAGCAGCAACATGAAACAGATCAGCAGCAACATGAAACAGATCAGCAGCAACATGAAACAGATCAGCAGCAACATGAAACAGATCAGCAGCAACATGAAACAGATCAGCAGCAACATGAAACAGATCAGCAGCAACATGAAACAGATCAGCAGCAACATGAAACAGATCAGCAGCAACATGAAACAGATCAGCAGCAACATGAAACAGATCAGCAGCAACATGAAACAGATCAGCAGCAACATGAAACAGATCAGCAGCAACATGAAACAGATCAGCAGCAACATGAAACAGATCAGCAGCAACATGAAACAGATCAGCAGCAACATGAAACAGATCAGCAGCAACATGAAACAGATCAGCAGCAACATGAAACAGATCAGCAGCAACATGAAACAGATCAGCAGCAACATGAAACAGATCAGCAGCAACATGAAACAGATCAGCAGCAACATGAAACAGATCAGCAGCAACATGAAACAGATCAGCAGCAACATGAAACAGATCAAAGTCAAAGTCAAAGTCAAAGTCAACTTTATTGTCAGATCTGCAATATGTACTGTACAGGACATACACAGGACCGAAATTGCGTTTCTCTCAGTCCCTCGGTGCAACAGTAAACATCTAAACATTGAAACACTGAAACATATAATAATTGACATAAGCATAAAATAGTAAAACTAACACTGTCCTGAGTTTTTTGCATAGTGGTATAAGAGTATGAAAATTTACACCAACTCTAAAACTAAAACATTAAACATTTAATGAACATAATACTGTCCTGAGTTTTTGCATACTAGTATAAAAAAAGAGTATAAAAAGTATAACTAAAATAAACTAAAGGTTTCTAGCATTGACATTTGCAAAGTGGCAAAGCAGCGTATGAGTTAATGTACACAGTATATGTATGAGGTAGTAGTTGATGTTGTTATAGAGGCAAAAAGTGGCATATGCAGTAAGGCACATTGGGCATCCCTAAATAAGACCGTTCAGAGCACATTGTATATGTATCAGCAGTGGTGTAGATATTAGAGTAGTGTAAATGTAAACAGTAGTAGTTACATGTAAGCAGTAGTAATAAAAGTAAACAGTATTAATAAATGTAAACAGAGAATGTAAACAGTATTATGATTATAGGCAGTGATGTAATACAAACATTAGTGCAAGTATGAGAAGTAGTGCAAACTGTATGAGCACATGACCGAGAGCTTAGTGAATAAACCGTTTGATGACACAGAGTCCAGTGTTAAAATCTTTGTGTTGTGTGGTAATGTGTGAGAAAGTTTTAGTGTTAAGGCAGTTCAAATGGGAGGGGGGGCAGAGCAGGCAGAGTGTTTAGCATCCTGACTGCCTGATGAACAGAGCTGTCTCTCAGTCTGCTGGTTCGAGCCTGGAGACTCCTCAGTCTCCTCCCTGATGGCAGCAGTCTGAAGCGGCTGTGTAGTGGGTGTGTGGGATCACCTGCCATGCGGTGGGCTTTCCGAGTGAGGCGTTTGCTGTGTAAGTCCTGCAGTGAGGGGAAGGAGGTGCCGACTATCTTCTCAGCTGCTCTCACAATGCGCTGGAGGCTCTTGCGGCAGGATGCAGTACATGCACCAAACCACACAGTGATGCAGCTGGTCAGGACACTTTCTATGGCACCTCTGTAGAAGGTGCTCATGATGGGGGTTGAAGCTCCAGCCCTTTTCAGCTTGCGGAGAAAGTAGAGACGCTGGTGAGCCTTCTTTGCCAGTGCTGCAGTGTTCCTGCTCCAGGACAGGTCCTTTGAGACGTGCACTCCCAGGAACTTGGTGCTGTCTACTCTCTCCACTGCGGTGCTGTTGATGGTCAGAGGGGCATGTTGGGCATCCTTCTTCCTGAAGTCCACAACAATCTCCTTTGTCTTCTCCACGTTGAGAGTGAGATTGTTGTGTCCGCACCACAAGGCCAGGCGGCTCACCTCGTTCCTGTAGTCCGTCTCATCGTTGTTGCTGATGAGACCCACCACTGTTGTGTCGTCCGCAAACTTGATGAAGTGGTTGGAGCTGTACGATGGTGTGCAGTCGTGTGTTAGCAGGGTGAATAGAAGGGGGCTCAGCACACATCCTTGTGGGGCCCCTGTGTTCAATGTGATGGTGCTAGATGTGTTACTCCCGACTCGTACTGTCTGTGGTCTCCCAGTCAGGAAACAGATCAGCAGCAACATGAAACAGATCAGCAGCATCATGTAACAGATCAGCTGCAACATGAAACAGATCAGCAGCAACATGAAACAGATCAGCAGCAACATGAAACAGATCAGCAGCAACATGAAACAGATCAGCAGCAACATGAAACAGATCAGCAGCAACATGAAACAGATCAGCAGCAACATGAAACAGATCAGCAGCAACATGAAACAGATCAGCAGCAACATGAAACAGATCAGCAGCAACATGAAACAGATCAGCAGCAACATGATGTGATATTTCACAGTGATTATTCTGGTTAGATATTCATGAGTCTAACAGCCTCAGGGTAGAAGCTGTTCCTCAGTCTAGTGGTTCTACACTTAATGCTCCTCAACCTCCTTCCTGAGGGGAGTGGGGCAAAAAGTGTGTGTGCTGGGTGAGTGAGGTCCTTCATGATGCAGGTGGCTCTCTTCCTGCATCTCGAGGTGTAAATATATGTGATGGTGGGGAGGCTGACTCCAACATCTTCTGTGCAGCCTTCACCACTCTCTGCAAAGCTTTTCTTTCTGCAGCTGTGCAGCCTCCATGCCACACGATGATGCTGGAGCACAGGATGCTCTCCACTGCACACCTGTAGAAGGAGGTGAGGACTGAACTTCTCAGACCAGCTCGTCTCAGCTGCCTGAGGAAGTAGAGTCTCTGATGAGCTTTCTTGATCAGGCTGGTGGTGGTGTTGCTCCAGCTGAGGTTATCGTTCATGTGCACACCCAAGTACTTGTAGCTGGAGACCACTTCCACCGCAGATCCTCTTATGTTCAGTGGGGTGTGGGTGTGTTTGTTCCTTCTGAAGTCCACAATCATCTCCTTTGTCTTCTTCACATTGATGTGAAGGTTATTCTCTTTGCACCAGCTCTCCAGGTGTTCCACCTCCTGTCTGTAGCTGGACTCATCATTCTAAGAAGTCTAGGACCCAGATGGAGGGGCTTAGTCCAAGTGTGCGTCTGTCCATCAGGCTTTGGGGGATCATGGTATTGAAGGCAGATATGAAGTCCACAAAGAGCATACGGATGTAGGAGTCCTTCTGCTCCAGGTGGGTGAGAGCAGTGTGGACCACAGAGGAGATGACGTCTTCTGTTGATCGATTCTTGCGGTGTGCATACTGGTGCGGGTCCTTGTTGATGTTCATGCACGAGGGCCGGGATCTTCAGTTCTCTCCAATTCATCCAAGAAAAGAAAAGACATGACCTGCATTTACAACATGTTACAGTCTAAGTTCTCATATCATATAGTCATCAGGCAGTGGTGGAGAAAGTACTCAAACACTGTACTTAAGTAAAAGTACAAATAAACAGACAAAAATGTACTCTAGTAATAAATAGAAGTATCATTTTAATGTATTTACTTAAGTAAAAGTAAATAAGTACTTGCTTTTAAAAATACTTAAAAGTATTTAAGTAAAAGTACTTTCTGAATGTATTAACTAATGCAATGGTCTAACAATAACATTAAGTGTGCTACCGTATGTATATTTTCTGTAATAGTTAAAGGTTCAGTATGTAATTTCTGGAACACGCTGGAACTTAGGAAAATTTTGAACAGAGATACATTTCTGGTCCCTCCCCCTCAGAGCCATATATGGCTCTGTTACCCCTTGCTCTGCTGAAATTCAAATTCAAGCTCTGTTTTTATTGGCTGATTCAAATTCAAGCTCTGTTTTTATTGGCTGGTTACAAACTCTGTTT
>JBBPBX010042751.1:7053-26850 GCA_038048925.1 Garcialebias charrua | reverse complement strand
ACTGGGGCTTTGTCTTTCCACGGTGTATGATCTGCTCATCTCATCTCCTCTCAGTAAGTGTTTTTGTTCCTTCAGCATTATTATTTTTGTTTAATAAATCATTATCCATTTTACAATCGGAAGCCAGTCTGTTTTTCTGCACGTGGGTTCTAACATTAAACAGCAGATCATGACAGAAAGCCCCAGTCATCAGAAAGAGCCCAGCAGAAAAATAGATATTTTTGAATGGCTCGCCCGTGAGGCAGACAAGACTGCTCAGAGGGACAAGGAGAAACAGGAACGGATGGAGGAGCCTGTGATCCGGTGGGGGGCGTTTCGGACTGAACCCGTCCGGAGACGAGGTCACCACAGCCCGGAGGTGGAGATCCTACCATCACCTCTTCTTGTGGAGGAAGAGGAAATGAGGTCTCATTTCTGGGGGAGCCGCCTGGCTTTTAAGCCAGCTTCTTCCTCCACCCCACCGGCTTATTGCTCGTCACATCTGCTGCTGTGGTCAGACGATGACGCTGAGCTGGAGGATGAACTCTGGGGTGCGCCCGTCCTCAGCTCGCACCACCAACGCAGCAGGAAGAGGCGGCAAAGAAGAGGCAAGACCACCGACTCTCAGCTTCATCCCCCTCCACCTCACCTAACCGTTGCACCCCGCTGTCCGTCTCCTCCTCGCTCGCCACCAGATGTACAGCCCAGCCCTCGCTTTCTGGAGGAGGGAGAGAGGGTGTCACAGGAGGAGCTGGAACATTGGCAGGCAGCTTTTGTGGCAAAGTACTTGCCATCTCTGGTCCTTGGTGCTTCGGCTGCTGCAGACCTCGACGCTTCGGCTGCAGACCTCGACACTTCGGCTGCTGCAACTTCGACGGTGGTCTCCTCGCCTGCAGCCTCGACGGTGGTCTCCTCGACGGTGGTCTCCTCGCCTGCAGCCTCGACGGTGGTCTCCTCGCCTGCAGCCTCGACGGCGGTCTCCTCGCCTATAGTCTCGCCGGCGCCCAGACTGAGACCTGTGCCGGTGCCCAGACTGAGACCTGTGCCGGCGCCCAGACTGAGACCTGTATCATCGCCTGGGGTCTCAACGCCTGGGGTCTTCTCAGAGGGTCCAGACGCCGAGGGTCCCCACGACGTCTTCGAGGGTCCCCACGACGTCTTCGAGGGTCCTGACGACGAGGGTCCTGACGCCGTCTCCGAGGGTCCTGACGCCGTCTCCGAGGGTCCTGACGCCGTCTCCGAGGGTCCTGACGCCGTCTCCGAGGGTCCTGACGCCGTCTCCGAGGGTCCCCACGACGTCTCCGAGGGTCCCCACGACGTCTCCGAGGGTCCCCACGACGTCTCCGAGGGTCCCCACGACGTCTCCGAGGGTCCCCACGACGTCTCCGAGGGTCCCCACGACGTCTCCGAGGGTCCCCACGACGTCTCCGAGGGTCCCCACGACGTCTCCGAGGGTCCCCACGACGTCTCCGAGGGTCCCCACGACGTCTCCGAGGGTCCCCACGACGTCTCAGAGGGTCCCCACGACGTCTCAGAGGGTCCCCACGACGTCTCAGAGGGTCCCCACGACGTCTCAGAGGGCCTCGATGAAGCAGACGTCTCGCCGACCGAAGATGACGACGGGGGTCCCAGCGCCGCAGACGCCTCGTCCCCGACAGAGGGTCCCGGCGCCGCAGACGCCTCGTCCCCGACAGAGGGTCCCGGCGCCGCAGACGCCTCGTCCCCGACAGAGGGTCCCGGCACCGCAGACATCTTGGCGCCTAACGACGGGGGTCCTGGCGACGACGAGGGCAGAGTACCGGCCGACGAAGTCTGTGTTCCGGCCGACGAAGTCTGTGTTCCGGCCGACGAAGTCTGTGTTCCGGCCGACGAAGTCTGTGTTCCGGCCGACGAAGTCTGTGTTCCGGCCGACGAAGTCTGTGTTCCGGCCGACGAAGTCTGTGTTCCGGCCGACGACGGTGATGGTGCTCCGGCCGTTGCGGGGCGTTACTATGGTCGCCCGCCTGACGTATCGCCGCTCCATGGACGGCCTCCTGAGCTAGCTGATGGCGATGGGCGGCCTCCTGGACAACCCCCGGATCTGGCTGATGGTGATGGGCGTCCTCCTGGGCGTCCTCCTGGTCAACCCCCTGATCTGGCTGATGGTGATGGGCGTCCTCCTGGGCGTCCCCCGGATCTGGCTGATGGTGATGGGCGTCCTCCTGGGCGTCCCCCGGATCTGGCTGTTGGTGGCCCGCCGTCCTACCTGTTGCTTCCCTCCGCCCGCCCTTCTTGTTGTGGGGTCCGTCTTGGGGGTGTCGGGTGCCACCCTTGAGGGGGGGGGGTTATGTCAGGCTCTGTCCCTGTCTGTTTCTTTAGGCTCTGTCACTGTCTGTTTCTTTATGTTAATTTGAGTATGTTTTGTGTTCCCTTCCTGTCTGTTATTCTGGGCTTTGTGATTACTGGTTTCTGTGTATCTCATTCAGTCTTTGTCATTTCCCACTCCTCAGTCTTTCTCTCTGTGCTCAGGCCTTCAGCCTTAATCATTCACAGCTGATCCTCATTCTAATCACCCCAGGTGCTCCTCACTGTCTCGTTTGTGTTAGTATTTAGACTCTGTGTGTTCACTTCTTGAGCACTGGGGCTTTGTCTTTCCACGGTGTATGATCTGCTCATCTCATCTCCTCTCAGTAAGTGTTTTTGTTCCTTCAGCATTATTATTTTTGTTTAATAAATCATTATCCATTTTACAATCGGAAGCCAGTCTGTTTTTCTGCACGTGGGTTCTAACATTAAACAGCAGATCATGACAGAACCAAAGTAACATCTACAGTCAAATATCTTGTCAAGGAACTGTTGTTTACTATGGTGTCCAGAAACTTCTGTTAAAAATCTTCAGTTGATCCAAAATGCTGCTGCCAAAGTCTTAACTGGAGTTAGTGGGAGAGATCGTATCTGTCCAGTTTTATCTTCTCTCCACTGGCTCCCTGTCAAATCCAGAATTTTTTTCAAAATCTTACTTCTAACCTACAAAGTTCTCAACAACCTAGCTCCATCTTATATTACAGATCTTATTGTTCCATATTTTCCTAACAAAGCACTTCACTCTCTGACTGCAGGTTTACTTGTGGTTCCTATAGTTTTCAAAAGCAGAATGGGAGGAAGATCTTCCAGTTCTCAGGCTCCTCTCTTGTGGAACCAACTTCCAGTTTCTGTCTGTGAGGCTGACACATTGTCCAGTTTTAATGGTACGTCCAGACCGAACGCTTTTTGAGCGGCCAAAAAGCACGAAACGCCTCAAGCTGGACGCACGGGACCCAGTGGTGTTCAGACCGGAACGTGAAGCAGCGGCGGCGGTTGCGGCGGGGTGTGGGAGGAGTTAGCAGAGCTTAACTTGCTAAACGTGAAAAGTTCACAATTCAAAACTTACCCGATATCCCGACTTCCTCACTGGCACTCCGCCAGGCAAGGTCCTTTTTTATTTCTCCTCCATACTTGAACACGACTTTGCGGGTTATTTCCGTGTCTCACAAACAATACGTCACACAGTTGCGCAACACCCGTCCCCTCGTTACCGCGTATAGCTGACTCCCCTCTCTCTCCTCCCCGACTCTCCCTGATTGGTTGACAGACGCGTTGAACGGCGAAATCTTCGGCATTTTCAAGGCATGCAGTGGAGGCTGCCGCAGGCTCACGTGCATGGAAAACACTCAGCTGCCCCTTCCACACCACTCGAAATGGACGTGATGCGACGCCCGACCCTTAGAGGCGCGTCCCCCATTGACTTTGCATGTAAACTGGACGCTCCTGCAGCTCAAAACGCGTTCGGTCTGGACGTACCATAATGCCTGGTCCTCACTAAACGCATCAAAAAGCTCCCAACGCACCGTGTTTGCTGCTTGTCAACAGATGTCTGTTTCCACTGCAGACGCGCAGTGGGAGCAGCGTCTGGCTCCCTTCCCGGTCAGATATGTTGTTTTTCTGTGCACCGAGCAGATAAAATCAGCTTCACGGGAGCCTCGTTACTATTTGAGTGGGTTTTCTACGAGCCGAACTGCAGCTCCAAAAGTCTTTGTTGAGATTAAAACGTTTTTTTTATGTTTGGGGTGATGTACGCTCGAGTGGACAGCAGCAACTTTAAAAATGCCAGGTTTTCCTACCGGAGGCTGTTTTCGTCCACAGAAAGTCCCGTCGTCGTTGCGTCCTCACATAGAGTCTCTCCCGATTGGTTGCTGCGACGCTGCGAGCAGCAGAAGCAAGAATATTCTTGCTTCTGCTGCTCGGCTGCTGCGGACGCGCGCGTGCATGGAAAGGGACTGCCGGGCGCTGCTGCGCTGCTTGAAATGCTGAAGATGCGCCACGTCACGCCCCGCTGCTCCAAGATGCGCGGCCACATATACTTTCAATGTAAAGTGGCTGCTTCGGCTGCGCGAAAAGCGTTTGGTGAGGATTCAGCATAAGACTTTCCTTTTTGATAAATCCTATAATTAGGGGTGGCTTGGGTTTCTTAAGCTATCCTTTAGTAATGTTGCTATGGCTTAGATTGCTGGAGGACACTATGCTTCACTATGCTTTTCTTTACTTACTCTGCTCAACCTGTTTTGTATTTGTAATTATTTTTTCTGTCCTTGACATGTGTTTTTGTCTTTCAGGTACACCTGCACCTACCTTGTATATCTGGACCTGCCATTCTTTGTTTGTCTCTCCTTTTTGTCCTCTCAAACCCCAGCTGGTCAAAGCAGATGTCCGCTTGTCCTGAGCCTGGTTCTTCTGGAGGTTTCTTCCTGCTAAAAGGGAGTTTTTCCCTTCCACTGTTGCCATTGCGCTTGCTCAGGATGGGAGACTGCGACAACGTGAAGATTCAACTTGTCTGCTGGATTCTTTAGATTGAGAACTACTAATTGGCTTTTCTGTGTATGTGAATGTTCCTGTAAAGTGCCATGAGACAACTGTCTTGAATTGCTGGCACTATATAAAAAAACTGAATTGAATTGAACTAACCCATTTCCTCCATTCACAGGCTTCCTGGTTCGTGCCTCTAATACATTCATTTCACTGTGACATCACTTTAATTATACTGTATGTGGGTTCGATTCTGTTCTCTCATTCCGTTCCATCTGAGGCCCTGTTTTAGTGACACAAATCATGAGCAGGTGTGGAGAGGTGTCTGTTCAGAACTGACTGCATCTGTGGAAAAAGTGAGTGACTGGCAAACCTAGAACTCCCACAGCACTGATATACTCAGAGATACAAGGATTTATTTTTGGGAGACGTTTAACGTTTAAAGACGTGAAAGTTTGTTTTATTGTCCTGATTGAGATATTTAAGGGTTAAAGGAGCATTTTATAAAAAGCATCTAGCTTTTGATGAGGTAAAGGCCTTTCAGAGTACGCTCCTCCATCAGGTCGTAAAGAAACAAAGAACTTGAAGTTTGTCTGCCTAATAAACTGAAATTACATCCATGTGCAAACCAAAATAGAATTAATCATTTTTGCAGTGATCCGTCTAAACAAGAGTCCCATGTTGTCCTTTTTATTCTTCATAAAGATAACGAAATGTTTTATGACCAAAATTGGGGGAGCACCGAACTCTGAGAGCCGACGATGAACTATTTAAAGCTCCGGGGTTACGGCTCTGCTTTAATAGTGACTGAAATAACATTATGTCAGACTGGTGGGAACAAGGTTGTGTCTCTTAGAAAATGAGTGCTCATGTTTCTCTCGCTGTCCTGTGTGGCGATGGGATGCCCTGTGGGAAACAGATGGGTCATGTTGGATCTGACACGCTGCAGAGTCACCTTGAGAATTTAGTAGCTTGACATGTTCTCAGCAGTAAACCCTTTAGAACAACAAACACGATAAAGCTCTGATTCCTCTGAGATTTAAAAACCTCACAGCACACTTAAGGCAAAGGAGAAAGGACCCCTGTACCAACATTTACTGTAATGTCGTGCACTTCTTGAAGGGAATCTGACACTAGATGAATTGGTGCTACGGCTTTTAGAGGTTTTATGAAAACAGTGAATTCCCAGAGTGCAATAAAGTAGCAGCTACTACAGAAGTTCCCTCTGATGAATTAGCCTGACCTCAGCCCTGATGGTGCACAGTGACTTTTTTTTATATTTCTTTATTAAATCTTTCAAAATTAGTGTTTTTAATAATGATGTTTAACAAACATGCTTGCATGCCCTAATATTTATAGTGAAAATACTGTGTATTGGTAGCCGACTGAAATGCAGCGTTAAAAGTATTTTGTACCACAACCAGCCACATTTTTATTGCCTTATTTATTTTTAATCTATCAGTTGACCTAATATCCTGGCCGTGTGTATTTAAGGACCACAAAATGTTTTTTATTTTTTAATTTGTGCTCTTAGACCGCTTTTTCTGCTTTACCTACATGAGCATGAGCTTTACAGTAATAAATTATAATAGATTTAGTAGGACAACTAGTTTTGTCATAAACATCAACAGAAGTAGAAGGCAATAATAACAACAACAATAATAATAATAATAATAATTTTTATTTTTTTTTCTTCTTCTTTCGGCTTTATTCCCTGCGTTAGGGGTCGCCACAGCGAACTGGTCGCACGAAGATTTGGCAGTTGTTTTTACGCCGGATGCCCTTCCTGACACAACCACAGACCACCGAGCAACCACAGCCCTCTGTGTGGAGCAGAGAGCTGATATCTAGGGTTCCCGGGGGAGCAGATGGTGGGGGTTAAGGGCCTTGCTCAAGGGCCCAGAGTGGGGCAGATGAGGGTGGATACAAGTGTGACCGCTTCACTTATCCCACCCACATCTTTGATGTTGTCGGTACCGGGGCTTGAACCGGCGACCTTCCGATCACAAGCTCACCTTCTTAACCTTTGCGCCACCACTCCCCTATTGTCTTTCCCATAATGCTTAGCGGTATTTTAGTTTTTCCAGCTGCACCTAAAGCTGGAAAACTAAAAAACCGCTAAGTATGATGAAACGTGTTCAGCTTTGACGCCAGTGGACGGACTTTGACCCTGAGGAGTCTCTGCTGACGTCCCTCAGAGACCGGGACATGGACGCACCGCTTGCTGCGGCTCCTTCAGTGCGTCCCTTCATTCCTGCGAGTTCTCTCTGTGTTATAACAACTTCACATTCTGGAAGGAGAAACGTTGAGAGAACATGAAACGCATCGGAGGGACTTCCACCGAGCTGGTTGTGTAACCACGTGGCCGCAGGGCCATTTTACGTTTCGTTGGGTTTTCTGTTAGCGTGAAGCGGATCAGAACTTTGGTCCTGGACTGGGACGGGACTCTCATCAGGGCTAAAGGTTTAAAACTCAAAACAGTCTTCCTGTAGAATTTTACATTTTTAACTCCAGACTTTACTCAGAGTGTTGATGAAGCCTGGAGAGGTTCTGGAGAGGTTCTGGAGAGGTCCTGGAGAGGTCCTGGAGAGGTCCTGGAGAGGTCCTGGAGAGGTCCTGGAGAGGTTCTGTAGAGGTCCTGGAGAGGTCCTGGAGAGGTCCTGGAGAGGTTCTGTCCATGTGTGTTCAGGTCTGAACGCTGGAAGAGACCCGCTTTTCTCAGTTTATGAAAGAAAGGTGAGCGGCGCTCTCACTTGACGTTTGGCGTCTGAGCGGGTCGTTCAAACCCAGGAGGACTCAGATCTGGAACAGAGTCCTGTTTCCAAACCTCGGGAACAGAACTGCCTGAACTGGCAGAAACTGGCTCCCTCAGGTTGTTCTTTAGATCTCAGAGCTGATTAAATAAAAAGCTGTGATCTCGTTAGTGTCCACCGTTAATAATTGATCTTTGTCAGTGAAGGATCAATGTCCTGATCAGAGGAGTGATCACCTGACGCCGCTCAGAGCACGGGATTTAAAAACTGTTCAGTCCATTGAGCTCCATTACACCTGACCTGAAAGCTGCACAACTGCAGGGAGTTCCAGACCAAACCAGGTCAGGGTCAGGTCTACACAAGATATGGGCCAGGTCTACACCAGGTCAGTGCCAGGTAAACACCAGGTCAGGGTCAGGTCTACACCAGGTCAGGGTCAGGTCTACACCAGATATGGGTCAGGTCTACACCAGGTCAGGGTCAGGTCTACACCAGGTCAGGTCTACACCAGGTCAGTGCCAGGTAAACACCAGGTCAGGGTCAGGTCTACACCAGGTCAGGGTCAGGTCTACACCAGGTCAGGGTCAGGTCTACACCAGATATGGGTCAGGTCTACACCAGGTCAGGGTCAGGTCTACACCAGGTCAGGTCTACACCAGGTCAGGGTCAGGTCTACACCAGGTCAGGTCTACACCAGGTCAGTGCCAGGTCTACACCAGGTCAGGGTCAGGTCTACACCAGGTCAGTGCCAGGTCTACACCAGGTCAGGGTCAGGTCTACACCAGGTCAGGGTCAAGTCTACACCAGGTCAGTGCCAGGTCTACACCAGGTCAGGGTCAGGTCTACACCAGGTCAGGGTCAGGTCTACACCAGGTCAGGGTCAAGTCTACACCAGGTCAGGGTCAGGTCTACACAAGGTCAGGGTCAAGCCTACACCAGGTCAGGGTCAGGTCTACACCAGGTCAGGGTCAGGTCTACACCAGGTCAGGGTCAGGTCTACACCAGGTCAGGGTTAGGTGTACACCAGGTCAGGGTCAGGTCTACACCAGATATGGGCCAGGTCTACACCAGGTCAGTGCCAGGTCTACACCAGGTCAGTGCCAGGTCTACACCAGGTCTACACCAGGTCAGGTCTACACCAGGTCAGGGTCAAGTCTACACCAGGTCAGGGTCAGGTCTACACCAGGTCAGGGTCAGGTCTACACCAGATATCGGCCAGGTCTACACCAGGTCAGTGCCAGGTCTACACCAGGTCAGTGCCAGGTCTACACCAGGTCAGGGTCAGGTCTACACCAGATATGGGCCAGGTCTACACCCGGTCAGTACCAGGTCTACACCAGGTCAGGGGCAGGTCTACACCAGGTCAGGGTCAGGTCTACACCAGGTCAGGGTCAAGTCTACACCAGATATGGGCCAGGTCTACACCAGGTCAGTGCCAGGTCTACACCAGGTCAGTGCCAGGTCTACACCAGGTCAGGGTCAGGTTTACACCAGGTCAGGTCTACACCAGGTCAGGGTCAAGTCTACACCAGGTCAGGGTCAGGTCTACACCAGGTCAGGGTCAGGTCTACACCAGATATGGGCCAGGTCTACACCAGGTCAGTGCCAGGTCTACACCAGGTCAGTGCCAGGTCTACACCAGGTCAGGGTCAGGTCTACACCAGGTCAGGTCTACACCAGGTCAGGGTCAAGTCTACACCAGATATGGGCCAGGTCTACACCCGGTCAGTACCAGGTCTACACCAGGTCAGGGTCAGGTCTACACCAGGTCAGGGTCAGGTTTACACCAGGTCAGGGTCAGGTCTACACCAGATATGGGCCAGGTCTACACCAGGTCAGTGCCAGGTCTACACCAGGTCAGTGCGGTCTACACCAGGTCAGGCAGGTCTACACCAGGTCAGGGTCAGGTCTACACCAGGTCAGGTCTACACCAGGTCAGGGTCAAGTCTACACCAGATATGGGCCAGGTCTACACCCGGTCAGTACCAGGTCTACACCAGGTCAGGGTCAGGTCTACACCAGGTCAGGGTCAGGTCTACACCAGGTCAGGGTCAAGTCTACACCAGATATGGGCCAGGTCTACACCAGGTCAGTGCCAGGTCTACACCAGGTCAGGGTCAGGTCTACACCAGGTCAGGGTCAGGTCTACACCAGGTCAGGGTCAAGTCTACACCAGGTCAGGGTCAGGTCTACACCAGGTCAGGGTCAGGTCTACACCAGGTCAGGGTCAGGTCTACACCAGGTCAGGGTCAGGTCTACACCAGGTCAGGGTCAGGTCTACACCAGGTCAGGGTCAGGTCTACACCAGGTCAGGGTCAGGTCTACACCAGGTCAGGGTCAGGTCTACACCAGGTCAGGGTCAGGTCTACACCAGGTCAGATCTACACCAGGTCAGTGCCAGGTCTACACCAGGTCAGTGCCAGGTCTACACCAGGTCAGTGCCAGGTCTACACAAGGTCAGGGTCAGGTCTACACCAGGTCAAGGTCAGGTCTACACCAGGTCAGGGTCAGGTCTACACCAAGTCAGGTCTACACCAGGTCAGGTCTACATCAGATCAGTTTCAGGTCTACACCAGGTCAGTGCCAGGTCTACACCAGGTCAGTGTCAGGTCTACACCAGGTCAAGGTCAGGTCTACACCAGGTCAAGGTCAGGTCTACACCAGGTCAGGTCTACACCAGGTCAGGTCAGGTCTACACCAAGTCATGGTCAGGTCTACACCAGGTCAGGTCTACACCAGGTCATGGTCAGGTCTACACCAGGTCAGGTCTACACCAGGTCATGGTCAGGTCTACACCAGGTCAGGTCTACACCAGGTCATGGTCAGGTCTACACCAGGTCAGGTCTACACCAGGTCATGGTCAGGTCTACACCAGGTCAGGTCTACACCAGGTCATGGTCAGGTCTACACCAGGTCAGGTCTACACCAGGTCAGGTCTACACCAGGTCAGGTCTACACCAGATCATGGTCAGGTCTACACCAGGTCAGGTCTACACCAGGTCAGTGCCAGGTCTACACCAAGTCATGGTCAGGTCTACACCAGGTCAGGTCTACATCAGGTCAGGGTCCAGTCTACACCAGGTCAGGGTCAGGTCTACATCAGGTCAGGTCTACACCAGGTCATGGTCAGGTCTACATCAGGTCAGGTCTACACCAGGTCATGGTCAGGTCTACACCAGGCCAGGTTTACACCAGGTCATGTCTACACCAGGTCAGGTCTACACCTGGTCAGGGTCAGGTCTACACCAGGTCAGGTCTACACCAGGTCATGGTCAGGTCTACGCCAGGTCAGGTCTACATCAGGTCATGGTCAGGTCTACACCAGGTCAGGTCTACACCAGGTCAGATCTACACCAGGTCAGGTCTACACCAGGTCATGGTCAGGTCTACACCAGGTCAGGTCTACACCAGGTCAGGTCTACACCAGGTCAGGTCTACACCAGGTCATGGTCAGGTCTACACCAGGTCAGGTCTACACCAGATCATGGTCAGGTCTACACCAGATAATTGGTCAGGTCTACACCAGGTCAGGTCTACACCAGGTCAGGTCTACAACAGATATGGGCCAGGTCTACACCAGATCATGGTCAGGTCTACACCAGATCATGGTCAGGTCTACACCAGGTCAGGTCTACACCAGGTCATGGTCAGGTCTACACCAGGTCAGGTCTACACCAGGTCATGGTCAGGTCTACACCAGTAGGTCTACACCAGATCATGGTCAGGTCTACACCAGATCATGGTCAGGTCTACACCAGGTCAGGTCTACACCAGGTCATGGTCAGGTCTACACCAGGTCAGGTCTACACCAGGTCATGGTCAGGTCTACACCAGGTCAGGTCTACACCAGATCATGGTCAGGTCTACACCAGGTCAGGTCTACACCAGATCATGGTCAGGTCTACACCAGGTCAGGTCTACACCAGGTCATGGTCAGGTCTACACCAGGTCAGGTCTACACCAGATCATGGTCAGGTCTACACCAGGTCAGGTCTACACCAGGTCATGGTCAGGTCTACACCAGGTCAGGTCTACACCAGGTCATGGTCAGGTCTACACCAGGTCAGGTCTACACCAGGTCATGGTCAGGTCTACACCAGGTCAGGTCTACACCAGATCATGGTCAGGTCTACACCAGGTCAGGTCTACACCAGGTCATGGTCAGGTCTACACCAGGTCAGGTCTACACCAGGTCATGGTCAGGTCTACACCAGGTCAGGTCTACACCAGATCATGGTCAGGTCTACACCAGGTCAGGTCTACACCAGATCATGGTCAGGTCTACACCAGGTCAGGTCTACACCAGGTTAGGTCTACACCAGGTCAGGTCTACACCAGGTCATGGTCAGGTCTACACCAGGTCAGGTCAGGTCTACACCAGGTCAGGTCTACACCAGATCATGGTCAGGTCTACACCAGATCATGGTCAGATCTACATCAGGTCAGGTCTACACCAGATCATGGTCAGGTCTACACCAGATCATGGTCAGGTCTACACCAGATCATGGTCAGGTCTACACCAGGTCAGGTCTACACCAGGTCATGGTCAGGTCTACACCAGGTCAGGTTTACACCAGGTCATGGTCAGGTCTACAGCAGGTCAGGGTCAGGTCTACACCAGGTCATGGTCAGGTCTACACCAGGTCAGGTCTACACCAGATCATGGTCAGGTCTACACCAGATCATGGTCAGATCTACACCAGGTCAGGTCTACACCAGGTCATGGTCAGGTCTACACCAGGTCATGGTCAGGTCTACACCAGGTCAGGTCTACACCAGGTCAGGGTCAGATCTACACCAGGTCAGGGTCAGGTCTGGTGGTAAATGAGGCACAGCTTGTTAGAGCTTATAGGTACAGTCCATTCACCTTTTGTTATTTTCTGACACGTTTTAGCTGCGACCGGCTCGGCCTCTTGTTCCAGTTGTTCCAGGCAGATTAGATCCGTTCAGCTGGATTACAGGACATTTATTCTTGTTTGTGCGCAGGAGGCCGATTATTTCATGATGTGGTGTTGGGTGATTGACAGGAGCACAAACATTGTCGTGATCGGTGACAGGTTCTGTGTCCAGCAGCCCGCCGGGCCTCGTTTGTCCAGTCAACCTGAGGGTTTCGGCTGTTTACTGCTGACGGAGACGTCCGTCTTCAAAATGACCGTTATCACAGGGATCTGTTGAACAAGGTCAAACAGATCAGCTAAAGGTTTAAACTGCAGCAAAACATCAAGAACTATATTTACAAATAGGGTTGAATGTGAGGTCATCGTCCAAAAAAACGTTAAAGGTTAAAATAAAAATAAAAAGCCAAAACGTCTTTGGCCTGTTGGACTTCCTGTTTAATAAGTCTCAGCCGAAATTAATGTCACCTCCTGTCAAAACACCTGTTGCTGAAAGATTTCTGCTGAAATCAGCTAAATAAGCTAAAACCAAATGAAGAAGCTGAAACCAGCAGAAGAAAATGAAACAAGCTGAAGAAGGTGAAAGAAGCTGAAACCAGCTGAAAAAGGTGAAACAAGCTGAATAACCTGAAAGGAGGTGAAAAGGCTCAATCTGCTAAAGTGTGCTGAATCTGATTAGCTCACTTTTGCTGAAAACAGGAAAATAAAAGCTTAAACCAGCTGAAGAAGCTGAAACAAGCTGAAGTTTTGAATTAGGCGAAGAGAGCTCTGTTCATTTTCAATAGGAAAAACATGGCCGACAAAGCTAAATAATTAAAAAAGTAAAAGCTGCGCAGAAACCAGAATTTAGAGCAGGAACGACTTGAAGGAGCCGAAAGTTTTCAGACATGAAGTGTTGAAATAGCTGAAAAAATATTGAACGAGTTACGAGCTGAAAAACGAGTAGGAAGCCGAAACGTCTACACAGCTAAACCGCAGCTGCAAACGCTGAACGTTGACTGGGTCTGAGTTCTGTGCCTCTTTGTGCACGTCAGAGATGAGAGAGGATGAAGTGGGTCGTGAGTAAACTGTTGCCACGGCAACTGCAAAGGCCTGGGGGCGGAGCCTGACTGTTCATGTCAGGTTCAGTCATCACTCTCTCTGGCCCTTCCTCATCCTCATCCTCATCACTCTCTCTGGCCCTTCCTCATCCTCATCACTCTCTCTGCACCTTCCTCATCCTCATCCTCATCACTGTCTCTGGCCCTTCCTCATCCTCATCCTCATCACTGTCTCTGGCCCTTCCTCATCCTCATCCTCATCACTGTCTCTGGCCCTTCCTCATCCTCATCCTCATCACTCTCTCTGGCCCTTCCTCATCCTCATCCTCATCACTCTCTCTGGCCCTTCCTCATCCTCATCCTCATCACTCTCTCTGGCCCTTCCTCATCCTCATCCTCATCACTCTCTCTGGCCCTTCCTCATCCTCATCCTCATCACTGTCTCTGGCCCTTCCTCATCCTCATCCTCATCACTGTCTCTGGCCCTTCCTCATCCTCATCCTCATCACTCTCTCTGGCCCTTCCTCATCCTCATCCTCATCACTGTCTCTGGCCCTTCCTCATCCTCATCCTCATCACTCTCTCTGGCCCTTCCTCATCCTCATCCTCATCACTGTCTCTGGCCCTTCCTCATCCTCATCCTCATCACTCTCTCTGGCCCTTCCTCATCCTCATCCTCATCACTCTCTCTGGCCCTTCCTCATCCTCATCCTCATCACTGTCTCTGGCCCTTCCTCATCCTCATCCTCATCACTCTCTCTGGCCCTTCCTCATCCTCATCCTCATCACTCTCTCTGGCCCTTCCTCATCCTCATCCTCATCACTGTCTCTGGCCCTTCCTCATCCTCATCCTCATCACTCTCTCTGGCCCTTCCTCATCCTCATCCTCATCACTCTCTCTGGCCCTTCCTCATCCTCATCCTCATCACTGTCTCTGGCCCTTCCTCATCCTCATCCTCATCACTGTCTCTGGCCCTTCCTCATCCTCATCCTCATCACTGTCTCTGGCCCTTCCTCATCCTCATCCTCATCACTCTCTCTGGCCCTTCCTCATCCTCATCCTCATCACTGTCTCTGGCCCTTCCTCATCCTCATCCTCATCACTGTCTCTGGCCCTTCCTCATCCTCATCCTCATCACTCTCTCTGGCCCTTCCTCATCCTCATCCTCATCACTGTCTCTGGCCCTTCCTCATCCTCATCCTCATCACTCTCTCTGGCCCTTCCTCATCCTCATCCTCATCACTCTCTCTGGCCCTTCCTCATCCTCATCCTCATCACTGTCTCTGGCCCTTCCTCATCCTCATCCTCATCACTCTCTCTGGCCCTTCCTCATCCTCATCCTCATCACTGTCTCTGGCCCTTCCTCATCCTCATCCTCATCACTCTCTCTGGCCCTTCCTCATCCTCATCCTCATCACTCTCTCTGGCCCTTCCTCATCCTCATCCTCATCACTCTCTCTGGCCCTTCCTCATCCTCATCCTCATCACTCTCTCTGGCCCTTCCTCATCCTCATCCTCATCACTCTCTCTGGCCCTTCCTCATCCTCATCCTCATCACTCTCTCTGGCCCTTCCTCATCCTCATCCTCATCACTGTCTCTGGCCCTTCCTCATCCTCATCCTCATCACTCTCTCTGGCCCTTCCTCATCCTCATCCTCATCACTGTCTCTGGCCCTTCCTCATCCTCATCCTCATCACTCTCTCTGGCCCTTCCTCATCCTCATCCTCATCACTGTCTCTGGCCCTTCCTCATCCTCATCCTCATCACTCTCTCTGGCCCTTCCTCATCCTCATCCTCATCACTCTCTCTGGCCCTTCCTCATCCTCATCCTCATCACTGTCTCTGGCCCTTCCTCATCCTCATCCTCATCACTGTCTCTGGCCCTTCCTCATCCTCATCCTCATCACTCTCTCTGGCCCTTCCTCATCCTCATCCTCATCACTCTCTCTGGCCCTTCCTCATCCTCATCCTCATCACTGTCTCTGGCCCTTCCTCATCCTCATCCTCATCCTCATCACTCTCTCTGGCCCTTCCTCATCCTCATCACTCTCTCTGGCCCTTCCTCATCCTCATCCTCATCACTGTCTCTGGCCCTTCCTCATCCTCATCCTCATCACTCTCTCTGGCCCTTCCTCATCCTCATCCTCATCACTCTCTCTGGCCCTTCCTCATCCTCATCCTCATCACTCTCTCTGGCCCTTCCTCATCCTCATCCTCATCACTGTCTCTGGCCCTTCCTCATCCTCATCCTCATCACTGTCTCTGGCCCTTCCTCATCCTCATCCTCATCACTCTCTCTGGCCCTTCCTCATCCTCATCCTCATCACTGTCTCTGGCCCTTCCTCATCCTCATCCTCATCACTCTCTCTGGCCCTTCCTCATCCTCATCCTCATCACTCTCTCTGGCCCTTCCTCATCCTCATCCTCATCACTGTCTCTGGCCCTTCCTCATCCTCATCCTCATCACTCTCTCTGGCCCTTCCTCATCCTCATCCTCATCACTCTCTCTGGCCCTTCCTCATCCTCATCCTCATCACTCTCTCTGGCCCTTCCTCATCCTCATCACTCTCTCTGACCCTTCCTCTCCTCATCCTCATCACTCTCTCTGGCCCTTCCTCTCCTCATCCTCATCACTCTCTCTGACCCTTCCTCTCCTCATCCTCATCACTCTCTCTGGCCCTTCCTCATCCTCATCACTCTCTCTGACCCTTCCTCTCCTCATCCTCATCACTCTCTCTGCACCTTCCTCTCCTCATCCTCATCACTCTCTCTGACCCTTCCTCTCCTCATCCTCATCACTCTCTCTGCACCTTCCTCATCCTCATCGTCATCACTGTCTCTGGCCCTTCCTCATCTTCATCCTCATCACTCTCTCTGGCCCTTCCTCATCCTCATCCTCATCACTCACTCTGGCCCTTCCTCATCCTCATCCTCATCACTCTCTCTGGCCCTTCCTCATCCTCATCACTCTCTCTGTACCTTCCTCTCCTCATCCTCATCACTGTCTCTGCACCTTCCTCTCCTCATCCTCATCACTCTCTCTGACCCTTCCTCTCCTCATCCTCATCACTCTCTCTGGCCCTTCCTCTCCTCATCCTCATCACTCTCTCTGGCCCTTCCTCATCCTCATCCTCATCACTCTCTCTGGCCCTTCCTCATCCTCATCCTCATCACTCTCTCTGGCCCTTCCTCATCCTCATCCTCATCACTCTCTCTGGCCCTTCCTCATCCTCATCCTCATCACTCTCTCTGGCCCTTCCTCATCCTCATCCTCATCACTCTCTCTGGCCCTTCCTCATCCTCATCCTCATCACTCTCTCTGGCCCTTCCTCATCCTCATCCTCATCACTCTCTCTGGCCCTTCCTCATCCTCATCCTCATCACTGTCTCTGGCCCTTCCTCATCCTCATCCTCATCACTCTCTCTGGCCCTTCCTCATCCTCATCTCTCCTCATCCTCATCACTCTCTCTGGCCCTTCCTCATCCTCATCCTCATCACTCTCTCTGCCCCTTCCTCATCCTCATCCTCATCACTCTCTCTGGCCCTTCCTCATCCTCATCACTCTCTCTGACCCTTCCTCTCCTCATCCTCATCACTCTCTCTGGCCCTTCCTCATCCTCATCACTCTCTCTGACCCTTCCTCTCCTCATCCTCATCACTCTCTCTGGCCCTTCCTCCTCATCCTCATCACTCTCTCTGACCCTTCCTCTCCTCATCCTCATCACTCTCTCTGGCCCTTCCTCTCCTCATCCTCATCACTCTCTCTGACCCTTCCTCTCCTCATCCTCATCACTCTCTCTGGCCCTTCCTCTCCTCATCCTCATCACTCTCTCTGGCCCTTCCTCATCCTCATCACTCTCTCTGACCCTTCCTCTCCTCATCCTCATCACTCTCTCTGGCCCTTCCTCATCCTCATCACTCTCTCTGACCCTTCCTCTCCTCATCCTCATCACTCTCTCTGGCCCTTCCTCATCCTCATCACTCTCTCTGACCCTTCCTCTCCTCATCCTCATCACTCTCTCTGGCCCTTCCTCTCCTCATCCTCATCACTCTCTCTGACCCTTCCTCTCCTCATCCTCATCACTCTCTCTGGCCCTTCCTCTCCTCATCCTCATCACTCTCTCTGACCCTTCCTCTCCTCATCCTCATCACTCTCTCTGGTCCTTCCTCATCCTCATCACTCTCTCTGCACCTTCCTCATCCTCATCCTCATCACTCTCTCTGACCCTTCCTCTCCTCATCACTCTCTCTGCACCTTCCTCATCCTCATCCTCATCACTCTCTCTGGCCCTTCCTCTCCTCATCCTCATCACTCTCTCTGGCTGTGGCAGCCATCTTAAATCATGTTGACTGAAAAACATCAAGTTGTCATCATCCTGGGCAAAAACATTATCGCCCGCCTGTTGAGCACGCGTCAGGTTATCATCGCCTGCCGTCGTCTTTCTGATGAGAAGCGCTGAGCGGTGCGGACGCAGGGGCCGGCGGTTTCACCTGCGGTCTCACCTGGACACTCGTGCATGAGAACATCAGCTCAGAGACCATGTTGGACCTGATCCAGGATCAGCTGCTTCCGTCATTAGCTGCAACGGGATTTGGAGGGATTACGTAACGAGCTTCGGCTGTGTGTTGCGCAACACAACAGCTTCGCCCTCGCAGCACAAAGCCGAAGATGTTAGATTCCCTCAGATGGAGCTCTTTACGTGTTCAGTCAGAACAAAGTGGTCGTCATGGAAACAGCAGAGCGGCTCACGGGGCCGCTCGCCTCCCGCACTAACTTCCTGCCGCTCACCGGAGGAGTTATTTTTAACGGTAGTTGCATAATAAGCTGCTCCGTCTCACCGGAGACACCGGGACTCTGGAGTTTATTCAGTTTTTCTTAAATTTAAACTCATTTATTGATTTATTGCGTTTTAATGTTTCAATATCAAAGAGTGACATCATTATTCACTCAGGTTTGATTCCAAACAAAATAAACCCAAACACGGCGGCAGGTGAAGGAGGAGGCGGAGCTTATCACCTGGTGTCATCATGGCTGCCGTTTGTAGTTTTTAACCATCTTTTGTCCCCGCCCCCTGCAGGATGCTCCGAGTGCTGCCTCAAGTGTCTGGGCGGGGTGCCCTACGCCTCGCTCGTGGCCACCATCCTCTGCTTCTCGGGCGTGGGCCTGTTCTGCGGCTGCGGCCACGTGGCGCTGACCGGCACCCTGACCACGCTGGAGAACCACTTCTCCAGAGTCACCAGCGACCACGCCACGCTCGCCACCGTGTAAGTGACGCCGCCGCCGTTACCGTGACGATCCAAGAGACGGAGGTCAAAACTCATAACACTGAGCTCCATGTACTCATGTGTACAAGTACACAGTCCGTGTATTAATGTGTACAAATCCACAGTTCATGTACACATGTGTACAAGTACACAGTTCACGTACACATGTGTACAAATACACAGTCCATGTACACATGTGTACAAATACACAGTCCATGTACACATGTGTACAAATACACAGTCCATGTACACATGTGTACAAATACACAGTCCATGTACACATGTGTACAAATACACAGTCCATGTACACATGTGTACAAATACACAGTCCATGTACACATGTGTACAAGTACACAGTCCATGTACACATGTGTACAAATGCACAGTCCATGTACACATGTGTACAAATACACAGTCCATGTACACATGTGTACAAATACACAGTCCATGTACACATGTGTACAAATACACAGTCCATGTACACATGTGTACAAATACACAGTCCATGTACACATGTGTACAAGTACACAGTCCATGTACACATGTGTACAAATACACAGTCCATGTACACATGTGTACAAATACACAGTCCATGTACACATGTGTACAAATACACAGTCCATGTACTCATGTGTACAAATACACAGTCCATGTACTCATGTGTACAAATACACAGTCCATGTACTCATGTGTACAAGTACACAGTTCACGTACTCACGTGTACAAATACACAGTCCATGTACTCATGTGTACAAATACACAGTCCATGTACACATGTGTACAAATACACAGTCCATGTACTCATGTGTACAAGTACACAGTTCACGTACTCACGTGTACAAATACACAGTCCATGTACTCATGTGTACAAATACACAGTCCATGTACACATGTGTACAAGTACACAGTCCATGTACACATGTGTACAAATACACAGTCCATGTACACATGTGTACAAGTACACAGTCCATGTACACATGTGTACAAGTACACAGTCCATGTACACATGTGTACAAATGCACAGTCCATGTACACATGTGT
>JBBPBX010042750.1:7459-28252 GCA_038048925.1 Garcialebias charrua | reverse complement strand
AAGTGCCTGAGGGCCCCGGAACCTTGGGGGGACCTGTCCGTGTTCACGGAAGGGGTCCCGTAAGGTAAGGTGTCATCCCGTGTGATTATCACGACGGACACCCTGGAAACAGGATGAGGAGGCAGTCTGCAGAAATCAGAATGTCCAAGGCCTCTGGAATTATCAGAAAGTAGATTGTACATCAACTTCCTGGAGTTGTTGGCCGTATTCCTGTCAGCAGGATACTTCTTTGGTAAAGGTCTGATTGCGGGACAGCACGTTCTGGTGTAATCAGATAACAAAACCACGGTGTCCTTCATTGACTGGGGAAGGGGGACGAGATCCCAAGCCCTCCTTAGCCTGACACAGAGGATGCTTACATGGTACGCTCCAGGATTATTGTCTCTCAGGGCGACTCATGTTCCGAGTGAACTTAGTTACGGAGCGAATGCCCTCTCAAGAGGGCCTCTTTTGGAATCAGAATGAAGACTGAACCCACGACTCGTGGATCAGGTCTGGTCACGGGTTAAAAGAACCTCGGTGGACTTGTTCCCATGCGGAGCCAGTTCACAATGTGACCTCTACTTCTCAAAGTTCAGGGATACCATGGCAGTTGCCTTCTTAGCAACATCAACAACATACACAAGGGACACCCTTGGTGTTTATGTTTGCTTGGGAGTTGCTTCAGTGGAAGGGTTCCCCTCTCTTCTGATAGTTCTCCAACATAAGGATGGGCCTCTTTGACAGTCCTAGTAGTTGTCTGTTCAAGAAGCAGATGAGGGACTCGTGCGTGCCCCTTGTACATAATTTTTTTCCCTGGGGACCTGGAAGATTACCATGTGCTTGTACTGGGTTTTTTACCTCCACATTGCCATCTGATTGCCAGTGGCGTAATAGGTCCCTTGCTCTTTTCCTCCTGCTTCTCAAGTTTTCCAGGGAAATAGGAGATGTGGAGTAATCACACTAGCAGAAGATGCTTATGCTGTCTCTAACTGGTGTTTTCATCTATGTGTCCAGTGGTAACATCAGGACGATGTTTCTACATGTGGCATTTTTCTTCTCAGGCTGTGCTCTCTACATACCTTGTGGAGAGCGGCTGGGAAATGCCTGCCGTATTAAGGCAGATGTTCTCACATGCATTTTGCTGAGCATTTCAAGGGCGTGAATGAATTACGTTCCCATAGCAATTGTGTTGCACCGAGAGACTGAATGAAAGGGAACTGAAAGTTATGCACCATAACTCATGTTCCCTGAAGGAGGGAACGAGGTGCAACACATATGGCCCTTTCAATGCTGAATGCTCGGTGAAGTGCATTTATTAGAGAAAGATGGACGGGGCCTCTGGCGACGCTGACGCCCATGCTGTAAAGGCGTGATTGTATTACTTCAGGTCACCGCGCGGAGGCGCTGATTCCCATAGCAATTGTGTTGCATCTCGTTCCCTCCTTCAGGGAACATGAGTTATGGTGCATAACTTTCAGTTTCTAATTGCTTTATTCAGGGTTTAAGACAACTACAGTCTGACATGCTGAGGTCAAAGTAATGTAATGGAAAAATGTAACGTTCACTTCACATTTCTATTTGATTTGACTCGTTCGATTCTGCTAAGAATCAATAATTATGCCTCCCACTTGAAACGTGTAGCTCCAAGTCAGCCATCATGATTGTATGTTGAGATCAAAGTTTTCCTTTAGGGCAAGGCTGTTTGTAGTTTCTTTTTTCTTTCTTGGATTAAATCCGCTAAAGAAACAGCTCATGTGTGCATCTAACTTTTTATCTAAGTTTCCACGTTGTTTGTTTGTTGTTTGTTTATCTCTTTAATAAGGGACATGTCATGCAATAATTTATGTGTCAGTGTTCTTCGGTCTAAACAAACAAACATAATCAGATTTGCACATACACACTTGCTATTTTTTCATTCAACCTTTACTTATACAGTTTAATCCCATTGAGTCTCGAGGACTATTTGGTTCGTTCAGAAAAAAATTAAAGGCCTAGCATAATGCAGAGTTTTAAACTAAAATTGTCTTAGGAAGAAAAGGGATGGAGGTATGGCTGTTTTGGTGAAACTTTGTAGATGACCTTAAGCAAGCTCAAATGCATATTTTGACATTAGTAGTAAAGTATGAAAAGTTACACCAACACTAAAACACTAAACATTTAATAAACATAAGCATAAAATGAAATAACAAAAGTGTAATACTGTCCTGAGTTTTTTGCATAGTAGTATAAAAGTGTAAAAAGTATATCTATAAAATAAAATGAAAGTTCTGGCATTGACATTTGTAATAGAGTGACAAAGCAGCATATGAAGTTTATGTACACAGTATATGTATGAGGTAGTTGATATTGGTATAGAGGTAAAGTGGCATATGCAATAAGGCTAGTAAAATATATATATATATATATATATATATATATATATATATATCAGCAGTAGTGTAGATATAAAAAGTAGTGTAAATGTAAACAGTAGTAATAAATGTAAACAGTAGTAATGAATGTAAACAGTAGTAATAAATGTAAACAGTGAATGTAAACAGTAGTATGACTATAGGCAGTAATGTAATACAAACATTAGTGCAAATATAAGAAGTAGTGCAAACTGAATGAGCACATGACCGTGAGTTGAGTGAATAACCCGTTTTGATGACACAGAGTCCAGTGTTAAAATCTTTGTGTTGTGTGGTAATGTGTGAAAGTTTTTTGTGTTAAGGCAGTACAAGTGGGAGGGAGGGCAGAGCAGGCAGAGAGTTTAGCATCCTGACTGCCTGATGAACAGAGCTGTCTCTCAGTCTGCTGGTTCGAGCCTGGAGACTCCTCAGTCTCCTCCCTGAAGGCAACAGGCTGAAGCAGCTGTGTAGTGGGTGTGTGGGATCACCTGCCATGCAGAGGGCTTTCCGAGTGAGGCGGTTGCTGTGTAAGTCCTGCAGTGAGGGGAAGGAGGTGCCGACAATCTTCTCAGCTGCTCTCACGATGCGCTGGAGGCTCTTGCGGCAGGATGCAGTACATGCACCAAACCACACTGTGATGCAGCTGATCAGGACACTTTCTATGGCACCCCTGTAGAAGGTGCACAAGATGGGTTAGTGCTCAGAGTTTATATTAACTAAGGATGCCTCTCAGTTACTACCACAACAAATTTGCTGTTGTTGTTCCACCATATTGTTTCACATTATTCACGTTTAGCATATCTTAGATCTTTTAACATATCATTTGGCGTTCGTTTAGCATATATCTTAGATCCTTATTTACTGTTTCTGTTTATGCTTTATAATTTGCTATTTTGGGGTGTAACTGGGACCCTGTGTCCATAATTTTGTTCCATCTCATGTAAAACATGTGATGGTAATGGAAATAAAATTGACTTGAACTTTAAATTTAGCTGAAAAGGTTAGTTAGCTATGACAACTATTTTTCGTTTGTCTGATGCATGCTCAATAATCCACGTAGAAAAATCTAAAAAAGTTAAATCTGGTCCTCAGGACATTCAAAAAACAAAAACAAAAAAAAATAGAAACGTTTCATTGTTCCTCCGAAATACTTCTTCAGTCTGAGGTATTTTTCATTTGATTAACTCAAAAGGGAATCCAGTTTATGCATACATTACTTTCTGATAAATTCTTAAGCATGTGTCCAGTTGTTTATGATATTTCATAGATATTTTGCCAATTTTACCAAAAGACAACCAGGTGACAGTGGGCGTTAATAAAACCCAAGAAAGTCAACTAACAGTATCTTAAAATCAACAAATATGCATCAATGACAGTAACAAAATCAGAAACATTTTTTCAACTGATTGAATGTGTCAGAACATCAAGGTTCAAGTATTTTTTATTGTCATTCGCATCACACGTGGTACATGGAAGGTGGAAAGAAATTTTGTACTCAAGGTCCCAGTTACACTCAAAATAACAAAAATATAAAGTATAAAAAAGAAACAGTGCACAATGGTATAAGATATACACTAAACTATAATAATGTAATATAATATGGTGTATTAAACAGCAGCCTGAACAAGAGTCTGTTGTGAGCAGATGATATGAATACAGCAGCTTAAGGAGCAGCATGGATAACATGGTCCACTTTTTATCATTGATGGCTCAAAGGTATAGGTAATCCTGGAAGATCATAACCTGAAAGTTATGCACCATAACTCATGTTCCCTGAAGGAAGGGAACGAGGTGCAACATAAATGCTATGGGAAATGGCGCCCCGCGCGATTACCTGAAGGAATACAATCACGCCTTTACGGCAGGGGTGTCAGCGTCGCGCCAGAGACCCCGCCCTCTGGGTATTTAAGGCGCTGACGCCCATCCATCATTCTCCAAAATGCACTTCACCGAGCTTTCAGCATTGAAAGGGCCAGGTATATTGCACCTCATTCCCTTCCTTCAGGGAACATGAGTTATGGTGCATAACTTTCAGTTCCCTTATCAGTCATGTCACTCGGTGCAACATAAATGCTATGGGAACGTAATTCAATCACGCCCTTGAAATGCTCAGTAAAATGCATGCTAGTGTGAACGTCCGCCTTTATTCAGCAGGCATCCCAAGGCTGCTTTCTACTGTGTGTTAGAAAGGACAGCCTGAGTGACATCACACGCAGTAACATCCAAACTGTAATGCTTTGCAAACGTGTTCATTGAGCTCCAGTTCGCAGTAGCACAGATGTCTGCAACTGGTACACCCTTGAACAGTGACCACGAGGTGGCCAAGCCCCGAGTGGAGTGGGCACGCACTCCAGAGGGCACCTGTTGACCTTTGCTACTGTACGCCCTTTTTATGGCCTCAGTCACCCAGTGTGAGAGGTGCTGCTTTGATAGGGCCTTTCCTGTAGCTGGTGTAGCAAAACACACAAACAGTTGATTTGTTTTTCTCCATTCAGCTGTTCTCTGCATGTAAGCGCTTAAAGCTCTCACAGGGCAGAGAGCCTTCAGCCTTTTCTGTTCCTGAGTGAGGACAGGAGCAGGTGGAAAAGAAGAGAGATGAAAGTCCAGACTTCTGGGGTTCAAAGTCAAGACCTTGGCAGTATATGCAGCATTAGGCCTTAGGGTGACATTTGACCCGTCAGGGACAAACCTGGTACACATTGGGTGTATGGACAAAGCATGGAGGTCACCCACACGTTTCGCCGAGCACAGAGCCAGAAGAAGAGCGGTCTTATAAGATAACAAATCTATCTTAATCTCGCTCAGTGGTTCGAATTGGGGATCACAGAGAGCCCCCAAGACCATACTAAGATCCCATCCAGGGGTCAATATCCTGCTGGGGGGGTCTCTTCCTTAGCACGCCCTTCATAAATCTTATTATGAGCGGGTGCACGCCAGGCGTCCTGCTTCCCTAGCCCTCGTGACAGGCCGAAATTGGTGATAAGAACACCTTAATCGTTGAGAAATAATGACCTTTCTCCAGCAGGTCCTAAAGAAAGGTGAGGAGCTGGGCCAAGTCACATGAATAAGAAATAATATTTCTTTCTGTGCGCCAAGCTTCAAAAATATGCCATTTCCGGGCGTAGAGAGACTGTGTTGACGTAGCTCGTGCGTTTTGAATGGTATCTACCACGTTCTCGGGCAGGCCTGAGGCCACCAGCTTGTTCCTCTCCGCCACCAAGCTGAAATTTTCCACAGTTCTCAGCCTAAGTGGCGAAACTGTTCCTCCTGGTGACGTGGAGGGTCCATGAAGAGGAGCAGGTGGTGGAACCAGCTCTCCCTCAAGGGCTCTTATTTCTGAGGTCCCTTGAAGGCCAACCACGTTAGAGAGAGGACCTTCCTGCAGATGTACTACCATACTACTCTGATCGAGAGTGTTTGGAGGCAGAGGCAATCTGCTGTCATTATTAGACAAAAGCGGAACAGAATGTCGGTTTTTCCTCTTTTTGTTGGGGGTCATGGATCGGAGGGGCTGCAAGTTTTGTATACAAGCAGATCTCCTGGCTCCAGCCCGTTTCCTGGTGGGGTCTGGTTTACTGGTCTCCAGCCCCATCAGAGCCCTGGAGCCCGACGAACCACTGGGGGGGCTGTGTTTTACCTGGTGGAGGGGTGTCGTTTAAGAGCAGAACTGAGTCAGCACAGTGAGCGCGGCCACATGCTGCAGGATCACTTCTTGAGCATGGCGTGTCGCCCATTGAGGAAAAGGGGACAGCTTCAGCATGAGAATGTGGAGCTGTTCGAGATGGTCCTTTGTGTTGAGCCGATCTTGATTGGTTGGTGACAGAGAGTTCAGTCCTCTTCGATTAAAGGAAAGAGGAGTCTGATTTAGCCCTGGTGCCATTTCTGTTCTGCACTGAGTGTTTACACACGCTACAGTTTCATCACAACTGCCTTTGTGAACGTGTGATACTGGTGTTGGCCTGCGGGCTTCTGCCGTGGCCCCCCCGTCCCTTACTGGCATCCGTTGAATAGGTGGCCAGGAAGGTGGGTCGTCAGATTCTGTCGGCGCGCACCCCTGGAGCGCGGACGTGTCACGGGTTTGTTTGATTTGTGTATTCCCGGCCCCGTGGTTTACAACGGAGCGGGGGCTGGAGCATGTGACCCCCCCTCACCTGTCTCTGTGAGGAGTGTCGGGCCTGCTTGCAGGTGCCTCTGGGCCAGTCTGTTGCACACAGACGCGAGGCACCCTGCTGGGGTTTATTGATTAGGCTAACACCCCGTGAGCCGCAAGGGAGGGGGGGTAATGGTCCCCGCCCTTTATATCGGCTGGAAGAACAGAAGGGGCCGTGCTGCTGATGTCACTGTTTTTTTTTTTTTTGTGAGTCAAGAAAACAGAGAGGGGCTGTTTTTTTAGCTTTATTCATGCTTATGTGTAATGACATATTTGACTTTGTCACTCACAGCAGAAAGAACATGATTCGTGTCTAAAACAAAGTCACCAGCTTTTTGTACCGAGCTACAAACAAAGTTTGGACGTGAAAAGGTCATTTCCCGTACCGCGTGGGCAGGTGATCCTGTAAAGTCAAGGAGCGGGCCTGGTTCATCAGGCACGCTTCTGTCTGGTGTCCCGATTTGCCGAGGAAGCCCTGTGTCGGACCGCCTTGCGGGGAAACAAATCTGTTTTTACTCCAGGCGTGTTCGGTCCGAGGTGGGCCCGGCGGTGGTCTCTGCCGGTGCTCGGCCTCGTATGCCGGCCGCTTTTGCGGTGGGGCACGTGTGGCTGAGTGGTGTCGAGGCTGCACGAGTCTGCCCCCAGCTGACTCCCTGGGGGGGGCGAAGGCTCTCCTGGGGATGCCCACCCGGAGAGCTTCAGCCTGTTTGCGCCTCTGGTCCAGCCTGGTCTGAATTCGATCCAGCGCTTTTCCAAAAAGTCCCGTCGGTTCTATCGAATGGTGGAGAAAAGGAATTTTTTGTCCCTCCGGGAGGTCAGTTAGGGTCATCCACAGATGGCGTATTGCGATGACCACTTCAGCCATGCCTCTGCCTTGTGCAACAGCTGCTGTCCCCATCATGCGGAGCACAAAGTCTGTTGCCCTGCGGGCTTCATCCATTAGGTCGGCGGCAGCTTGCTTGTCTGTCGTTACCTGGAGCTTCTGTAGTTTTTCAGCCAGGTACGCTTGCATCATGGCGGACGCGTTCATTGCGCGCGCTCCGAGGCCCTGAGCTCTGTAGCATTTCTCGAGCAGAGAAGCCGAGGCTCGACAGGCTTTGCTGGGGAGAGTTGGTTTTGTCCCGGATGACTTGGGAGCCAGATTAGACGCCAGTGTGTCCTCAATTTGAGGCACATTGGCTATTCCCGCTTTTTTTTTTTTCATTCAACCTTTATTTAGTCAGGTAAATCTTTTGAACCTCATGGGCTCATTTACGAAAGCGACCTGCTAAAACTAAAGAACAATGAACAGCACCTCATGAACCTCATGGGCTCATTTACGAAAGCGACCTGCTAAAACTAAAGAACAATGAACAGCAGTGATAGAATTTCATTAAACAATAAACAAACAAACAATAAACAATAGAAAACAAAAAGAGAGAAAAAAACAAAATATATATTTTTTTTTTCTATTTTTTTTTTTTAACAAAGTATCAAAAAACTAGCAAAACATTATAAGGTAGACGTATAAAATCAAAGACAGGAACAAATCTGCATTGGTTTTTGCCAGGATTCCAACAGATTCTGAAAACCATTTAGAGAAGTCAAGGTCGAGAGCTTCAGATCTTTTTGTAAGATATTCCATGAAGCAGGAGCAGAGTAGGAGAAGGCCCTTTTTCCAAGTTCAGTCCTCACTGACGGAACACTGCAGGTAATCATGTCCTGAGAGCGCACGCTGTAGCTGCACTCACGCAAAGACATGTAGGAGGAGATGTATGAGGGCAGCAGACCAAGAAGTGATTTAAAGATGAAAATGTACCAGTGGAAGAGTCTGCGTGAGGTTAATGATGTCCAGTTAACCAGTGAATACAGGGTGCAGTGGTGGGTACGATAATCACAACCAGTTATGAATCTTAGTGCACCATGATAGACCACATCCAACATCCGCAGGGTGCTTGTAGGAGCATTCATGTAGAGAATGTCACCGTAATCAATGGAGGGAAGGAAAGTCACGGATACAAGGCGTTTCCTAACATTCAGTGTTAGACAGGATCTGTTTCTGAAAAAGAAACCCAGTTTAACTTTCAATTTCTTCACTAGGTTTTCCACGTGGAGTTTAAAAGAGAGATGTGAATCGATCAGGATACCCAGATATTTATAGGAATCAACAAACTCAATAGGGACACCATTTGAAGAAAAAATCAGAGGAGGATCTGCTGGAACCGCCTTCCTATTTGAAAAAAACATCCCTTTTGTTTTATCAGCATTTAGGACAAGTTTGAGACGGAACAGATCTGACTGGATGATGTCAAAAGCGGATTGCAGTAACTGGAAAGCCTTAGCTACTGTTTTAGCTCGGCAATAAACAACTGTATCATCAGCATAGAAATGTAAGGATGCATCAGGGATGCAGTGACCTACATTAGCTATGTAGATTGTAAAGAGAGTTGGTCCTAAAACTGAGCCTTGTGGTACACCATTTTTAACTGTTAAATAGCTGGAAGAAGCACCGTTATGTTGAACACATTGCCTCCGATTGGAAAGATAGTTAGAAAACCAACCGATGGTGTGATCAGAGAAACCGATTTCTGAGAGCTTATGACACAGGATGTTATGATCCACAGTGTCAAAAGCTTTAGACAGGTCTAAGAAAAGTGCAGCACAATAGTCCTTAGCATCCAATGCTTCAACAACATCATTCAGAACCTTCAGAGAAGCAGTTGTTGTGCTGTGTTTTTTCCTGAAACCAGATTGATGGAGAGGTAAGATGTTAAATGAGTCCAGATAGTTTTTGATCTGAGAGTTTATCAGTTTTTCTTGAACCTTGGCTAAGATGCAGAGTTTAGAGATCGGTCGATAATTGTTCAATGAGGTGGGGTCACCTCCCTTCAGCAAAGGAAGAACAAAGGCTGTTTTCCAAGCATCCGGAATGGTGTTTTGGCTTATGGACAGATTAAAGATGTGGGTCACAGGGACTGTGATGATATGAGCAGCCAGCCTTAAGAAATAAGGTGGAAGTTCATCTGGACCTGCAGATTTTTTAGGATCAAGATCATTTAACAGTTTATTTACCTCACTGACTGAGAATGGAGAAAAAGAGAAGGTGTGATTAACAGATGGTTGGCTTGTAGGAGGGATTTGATTTGTTGAAGTTTGATTATTAGATAAAGTGGCCGATTTTCCGTTTGTAACTGTATCAAATAAAGAACTAGAAGCAACAAAATGTTTATTGAAACAGTTCAGGATCTCGTGCTTATTTGACACAGGAACAGAGTCAACAAGAAATTGTGATGGGAGGTCAGATGATTGGGGGGTGCCTGAGAGAGATTTAATGGTTTTCCAGAATTTTTTAGGATCGTTTAGATTTTTGGAGGTCTGAGATAAGAAGTAGTTACGTTTTGCAGCTTTGATGGCAGTTGTGCATTTATTCCTTAGCTGCCGAAATTTCAACCAATCAGTGTCTGAGTGTGATTTTCTTGCTGCTGCCCAAAGATGATCTCTCCAGTGCAGGAGATCAGCTAGTTCAGGAGTAAACCAGGGGCTGTCACGGCCCTTTATCCTGAACTGCCGAAAAGGAGCGTGTTTGTTTACAAAGTCAATGAAACTATCATGAAAATAGTTCCAAGCGGTGTTCACGTCATTGATTTGTAGGATACGTTGCCAATCAAAGTGGGATAGATCCCAAAGGAATGACTGTTCACAGAAACGTTTCAAATCCCTTTTTTGGATTATTCTGGGCTTAGCAGGTGGAAGTTTAGTAGATCTAAGAGCTGCTATTACGGAATGATCACTCAAAACGTTAGCAAATACACCTATACCAGGAAATTTGTGAGGTGCATTTGTGAAAAACAGATCTAAGGTGGAAGATTTTTCGGGACATTTTAAGTTTGGTCTGGTGGGAGAATCGATAAGTTGTGTTAGATTGAGAGATAGGCAACATTCCCTGAATTTATCACAGAGGGGGGTCGACTTATTCCAGTCAATGTTGAAATCTCCTGCCATAACAATCTCATTGTGTTTTAAATTTCCTATGAATTCAGTCAGGGAGGATAGAGCTTCAGGTGTTGCGGAGGGGGGACGATAACAACCTACAACAGTTAAGGGCTGACCTCCTTTCAAACTGATGTTCACAGCTAAAGCCTCAAACTGGTTTGCGATTGTTTTTTTAGACACAATCGTGGCAGCCAAAGAGTCTCTGATGTAAATAGCGACTCCACCTCCCTTTTTATTACGATCACAACGATAGATCTTAAATTCATTGATTGCCAAGTCATTTTTCGAAACAGATTTTTTGAGCCAAGTTTCAGAGATAACGATCACATCTGCCCCAGAAGAAGTGATTAGGATTTTCAGTTCATCAAGTTTTTTTAGAAGGCTACGAGCGTTTACATGCAGAAAACGGAGACCTGAAATATTTTTAAACTCATTAGGTGTACAATAGTTAGTAATTGGCCCTGGGTTGGGCTGAATCCCTGAGATCATTAACAACAATAATATCAGACATTTACCTGACTTCTTTGTCACTGATGTGTAATTACAGGAGTTAACGGTGTGACATTTTGCCCCCATAATTGAACCATGTGAAACATTAATGAAGACACGATCATTCAGAACCCAAAAACAATGAAAGCTGCAGTGATGGCTTTATCCATCCCATCCACGTCGAGGAACTGCGAGAGCGGCAACAGCATGGGAGCTTTGGGCTGAGAACAGGTGCGAGTCATCTCTGTGAGGAAGTCCGGAAAGACGGCATCCTTTGTCTCGTGGCGGCCTGCTGCTTTGAATAAAAATAATTCCCTGCCAACCTCGGGACCTGTTGACGAGGTGGAGGCTCCGGCCATGGGATCCGAAGCGCGTCCGTTGCTCTGTGACACAAGTCGAACAGAGCAGGGATGGAAAAGTCAGTCTCCGGGAGCACAAGCGCCGGGGTGCGGGAGAGGTCTTCTCCCTGTTCCTCGTATTCGACGTCGGCGTCATCCGCAGAAAATTCACCTGAGGCTGAAATCGAGATCTCGTCCTCGTTCATCATGCCTCGGGTGTCGAATTCGACTGTTAAGTCCACCATGGGAGCCAGCACATCTGGGCTGTCGCCCCATTCGACTCGGGTGCTGTTATCCAGAGCTATGCTCTCGAGCTCCGGCGTGGGAGTGAGAGGCTCAGTAGTGTCCGGGTCTGCTGACACCGCAGCAGTGCCCATGGCCTTGGCGACGAAGTCCGCCCGGTGCCTCCTCACCGCCTCCAGCATCTGGCTGCAGTGTGGGCAAGAGTCGGGCGCATCCAGCGCCATCTTCGCGTGCAGCATCCTCAAGCAGACGGGACAGGCCTCGTGGGTGTCCGTTGCTGAGAGGGAAAAACCACAGCCGTTGGGGCAGGCGCGCGAGGTTGGGCTCGCTGTCCTGCTGTTTTTTTTTCCGGAAGTCTTGTCTTTCGCTTCCCTTTCTCCGGAGGCATGCCCAAGATAAGACGAGTGAGTCCTTCCAAAATCCCTTTTTTTTTGAGACGTCTCCTCCGTTGCGTCACTTTCGCTGCGTCGCTTTCGCTGCATCGCTTTCGCTGCGTCGCTTTCGCTGGCTAGCCTGCTACAAATTAGCAAGGGTAGCGGTGTGACGCAGTTAGCGTCGTCGAGTGAAGCAGTCTACGGAGAGAGGAGAAGAAAAAACTTCGAGGTTAAGGAAAAATGTACCGGACTAGCTTTCGCTAGCCCAGCAGTACGCAGGAATAATTCTCTGTACTCCCTGTGTAGGGAGCAAGCTCACCTCTGGTCGAATGATGAAGCAACAGAGAAGTCCCGCGAAGAGAGAGAGTGTTCAGGTTTAAGCGAGGTGAAGGGCAATAAGAGGACGATAGATGGGCGTCAGCGCCTTAAATACCCAGAGGGCGGGGTCTCTGGCGTGACGCTGACGCCCCTGCCGTAAAGGCGTGATTGTATTCCTTCAGGTAATCGTGCAGGGCACAATTTCCCATAGCATTTATGTTGCACCGAGTGACATAACTGATAAGGGAACTAAAAACAGGTCAGCTCTCTGTCATGACTGCACTCTGCGCTCTCGGCCACGCCCACTTCTCCCCTCTGCAAGAAGATCGACAGAGGAGGGAGGAGGAGGAGCTGCAGGAGAAGTTTCTCCTGCAGTGTGGGCTGCACATAGGTGAAATAAATAATTTAAAATAATGAATTTACAATAAAAATTCTATGCCGACCGTGCGGCTCATCCATCAATCAGCCAATTGTGTGTCATGTCCAATATTATTTTGAAAAACTGCGATAAAGCGAGTCTGTGAAAAACAAACAGCGATGTAGCGAGGGACTACTGTACTACAAAGAACTCTTTACTGTACATGAAACTGATCAGAATCATAACAGTAGCAGTCATACCAAGTAGCAGGGCTTCATTTGGATCTGATTGATGCCAGAACGCAAATAGTGGGTGGCGGGTGGGGGTGGGGTGGTCTGGGGGTCCTCTCTCCAAAAAATTTGAATCAAGCAGATGCAATTTTCTGCATTTTGGTGTGGGGCCAAGATGGTGTAGTGGCAGGGCTTCCGACTTGGTACCCGAAGGACCCAGGTTCGAACCCCGGCCACTACACACCTTGGGGTGTCTATGAGTGCGCACCTATTTCCCCAGCTCCCCGGGCGCTTTCTATGGCTGCCCACTGCACCACCTGGTAGTGGTTGGGTTATATGCAGAGACGAATTTTGTCTTGTATGGGAAACATACACAGATGACAAAAATGGACATTTATTTATTTATTTATTTATTTATTTTAACAGGTTGTTAAACATCTATGTGCTTGTAAAAATAAATGCGGACCTCCATGCACCGGCTTGCGGACCCCCACTGGTCTGAGGACCCCAGTTTGAGCATTGATTTAAAGCACAAACTACCATCTTTATTCGTTTGGACCTTTTTTGACAGCTTCTCTTTTAACCTTCTGATTAAAAATGCTCTCATGCTTCAGTTCCTTATTGCTACAAGGAGTGACAACAAAACTTCCTGTTCTTCTCACACTAAACCGTGTTACACCACAGGCTAACAAACGAAACACCGACCCACAGGCGCAACATCAACTGAAAAGAAATCTACTGTATGCGTTTCAACGTGGTTGTGAGATATTCTCCCTTTGGCTTATGTATTATATATATTGTACATCTCACGTTCAAAAGTACACACATGTAGTCCAGAAACAAAATCCTTTTGATCTACATTTACTATAGAGCTGGTCAGAAGGAAGACAACAAATTCAGATTAGGGAAGTGAAAATAAACTCTGCCAAAGACATGTAAGGAGCAACTGATTTTACGGTAAAATAATGAAACTTCATGCATTAGGCAATTCTAGCTGATTTAGCCATGAGATAAAGATATGCACTTATCACAGGATGTTAAAACTAAATGGCACTTCATTGAAATGCTCAAGGGGTTGACCGTAAAACAGACAACAAAGTAATCTCCTCAACTCAACTTCAACTGTTTGATCATGCAAATTGAATGTGAACATTGCCTCCACTGCACTGAGCACCACTGGATGCTCATCTCTTCATCATTGGTCATCTCAATGTCTAATATCACTTCTTTGACATACATGCACATGACTGTGGCTGAAGAAACATGCAGTCCTCTTTAAATCAGACATCCTGTAGCAGACAGCCCTCTGACACACAAGATATTCAATTTATTGTTATTTTTTTATTTAGTGTGTTAAAATATGTAATACTAATTGGTCTGCAAAGTAGCAGCTGTTTTTTTTTACAAAGTTGTTGAGATGCATTTTATTGTATTTTTTACCAATTCACCTCACCAGGTATGTTGGCATAATCCCTGCCTGCTGTTTGCTTTGCCCCAACATTTCCTGTAGATTACATCTTGACGCCTGCAGCAAAGAGATTAAAAATTAGAAAAGTTGTGTCACTATCAAACAACATCTATGGGAAAGCCTCATAGTGAAAACACATGGTCATGTTTGTTGCTCAGTGCTCTGGTTGTAGTGTATTTTTGTAAGTTACTTGTATGATGCCAGAACCTTCATTTATTTTATAGATATACTTTTTATACTTTATACTTCGGGACAGTATTACACTCTATTTCATTTTATGATTATGTTTATTAAATGTTGGTGTTTTTGGTGTTGGTGAAACTTTTTATACTTTTATACTACTATGAAAAACTACCATGCAAAAAACTCAGGACAGTACTAAACTTTTATTATTTCTTTTTATGCTTGTTTATTAATTGTTTAGTGTTTAGTGTTTAAATGGTTACTGTTGCACCGAGGGACTGAGAGAGAAATGCAATTTCAATCCTGTGTATGTCCTGTACTGCAGTTTTGACAATAAAGTTGACTTTGACTTTGATGATTCCCCATTTTAAAAACATGTTCAACTGTTTCTCATTTCACAACGTAGAAAATTCAACTATATCACCACGTGCTAATGAATTCCCAGGATGACACAGATGTGTGCCTGCTGACCCAATATCCTGAAGTAATTCTAAAATTAACATCAGATGTTATGAGGCCCTTTAATCAGAGATGAATCTGAACGTTACTAAATGAGGTTATGGCATTAGGGGAACATTTTGATCCTTTTACAGACATTTTAAGGGGCACAACATATAAACCTATGTATGTTTTACATCAACGTTCACACACTACTGCTAAATATATGGAATAGTGGGTTGAAAATCACATTACAGTAAATATGGGTTTATATGTGTGTAGGCTGCAGGATCCACCATAAGAAGCATGAAGTCCTCAGGCCTTACTGTAAATCCCCCTCATGCATTTGTTGTGTCCTCTTCGCTTTAAAAAAAAAAGCACAATAGAAGCAAAATGTAATATTACCCGGATATAAAACAACTCAGAATGTTTTGCTTGTTTGACTGAAATGTAATTGATCCCACGCCTCGTGTCCTGGTGGTCGCAGGGCGCGTGGGCTTTGCTCCACTGACCCATATCTGCCTGCGTCCGTCAGAACTGACAGCCTTGATGGATTCTCATATCCGATCCCCGTGACCTGCCTGCATGGTTTTTTTTTTCTCATTTCCTCCTCATCCGCGGATTACAAAAGCGATTTATGGTCAAAGCGAAAATAAAAAAAGGAAACGCATGATACAAGCTGCGTTTGGCGCAAAAACGAAGCCGAGCTCGTCGTCAGCTGTTGCTTTTGTCCGCATCTTACCGTGCTGTTGACCTCGTCTCTCTCACATCGGAGGAGGATTATGATGATGATGATGATGATGATGATGATGCTGATGTCTGCTTGTTGTCTCCTGTCTCCTCGTATTTTGTCCTTTGGAGGATTACAGCGCGCGCATAAAGCTGTCGACGCGTCTGACCAGAGCCGAGGAATGCGTGTGGGTTCCCCTGGTGATCATGTTTCCTGCAGATCTCTCAAAGGATGCGCACCCTCCTCCTCCTCCCTCCTCCTCCTCCTCCTCCTGCAGAGTGGAGGCTGAGACCCTCCCCCCGGGTGCACAGCAGTATCAGGTGGACTCTCAGTCAGCATCCTTCACATTCCAGCATCACTGCAGGCCTGAGAAAAGGTTCCTTCTGCTCCAAATTTCCCCCATGACTGTCTTTTATTTAAAGGGGACCAAAGATGCAAAATTCACTTTTTAATGTTTTTTTTTTTACTCAACTTTGGGTATGTAATTCTTAAAAAAACAGTCCTAGGACAAAAAAAATGCACCCAGTGGTATATTTACTCCAAGTATATTTATTTTTCAGGGATATTAATGTCTCGATTTCAAATCCTGGCGCTTGTGACGTCACAAGCCAGTAGGACAACCCACCCCAACCTGAGTCCAGCCCCTCACCTAGCAACCCCTGGTGAGGCTCCACCCACTTCAGTATAAAAGACGTCACGGTTGTTTTTCCTGAGTTCATCTCAGATGAGAATTTAGGGTTCGATGTTTCGTTGTTGTTAAAATGCAGTACCGCTAATAACTAATTATCTATCAGTAAAAATGAAAAAACTTATTTACGGGCTCTTAAATCAACCGGACGACTGCTCACGGACCATATCCGGTCAGCGCCGGATGTGTCCGTAAAAAAAAAGTGGTGCTCGCACTAAGCAGTTAGCAGCCAGTGTGTTACTCGGCAGCCTTATTGCTTGTTTTCAAAGAGTCAGACGAAGAGTTTTTCACATGGAGGGTGAACTTATGGATGTTTCTCAGCGGCCTACGCGACGCATCAGCGCCTCATTTGCCCTCCCCAAAATGGCGGTCGGCCACAGAAGCGAGCCCACACGAAGGACTTTACAAGAAAACACGGTAAAAACAATTATTTCTTTGCTGAGAAAAAATATATTTCTTATGTAATGTAATGTAAAATTTTGAATTAATTTTTTTCACAGTACTGCTATTATTTTTTCACGTCTTCTGCCTCTGGGTCTGACTCAGGGTCCCCTTTGGAAGGCGGAGATAATGTAAACAGATTTTTGAAGGAAGTGGCCTTCAGAGCTCATTATCATAAATAATAATAATAATAAAAATGAATTCAATTTATAATGCACTTTACATTAATGAAAATCTCAAAGTGCTACAAAGTGCAACAGAATTAAATGTCAATAAAACAAGTAAAATCAATAACAGTATCAACTAAGATCAAAAGTAGAAAACAGCTCGTTCAGAACGGAAGTGAGAAAAGGCAGAACTAGAAAGGGGAAATTTTATTATCTAAGACTTATTTTGTGTATTAAATTGAATGAACATGGTCTGGATAGCCCACAGACATACCATAAAAATTTATAGGACCTATAATTGGTCCCCTTTAAGGTTTGCATTGTAGCATGATGTTTTAAGCTACACCTTCTCTGCAGTGTGGCTCTAAGTACATGCACTGAGAAGGAATTGGCTCAAACAAACAAAAACTGAGGATTTTCTTGGTCATATTATGCAGCAAATTTAAACCATAATTTACTGTAAAGGAAATGACCAAAGGGTTTACACATTTTTTAAATACAGCTTAAGCTGAGCTTTTTGCTGGTATTAACATGCATCCTTCAAAAGCTGCCAAAGTCACTGATAACATCTGAGCATAAACAAAACAAACAAAAAAAATATATATATGAGCTGTTGAAAATGAAATGTACTCATTGCAAACTCAGAAATAATCATGAATAGGTCATCGTAAACCATGGCAGATTGTGCAGTTGGAGAGTTTACTCCATGTGAAATGTGGGTATGCACTCAATGTAAACAAAACATCCGCTTCTATATCTGCTTTACTGAACAAATTAAAACTTAAATATGTACATTTACATCAAAACTGTCCAATGTTTAAACATGAACAGCTCCGAAGAGTTATAATAATAATAATAATAATAATAATAATAATAATAATAATAATAATAATAATAATAATAATGAATTCAATTTATAACACACTTTTCATTAGTGAAAATCTCAAAGTGCTACACACATTGAATGCTACACACATTCATACACCGGTAGCGGCAGACTACCATGCAAGGTGCTTTCCAGTCCTACCGGGAGCAACTTGGGGTTAAGTGTCTTGCCCAAGGACACAATGACACATGGTGTGGGGAACCGGGATTCGAACCGCCAACCTTCCGATCGGGGGACGACTGCCATTACCACTACGCCACGTTGCCATTGTTGACCTATTTTCTGACACTTCGGCTGTTCCCAGGTAAACAAACATACGTGGTACTGTAGTTGGCGGCACAAATTTGGTTTACACGTTTATAATATAAAGACAAATTACTCACAGATTTGAGAGGGAACACAAGTTCAGATTTTGATAATGACTATGATTTTCTTTTTTTATCAATCAATCAATCAATCAATCAATCAATCAATCAATCAATCAATCAATCAAGCAATTTATTCATTTCAAATTTTAAAAACACAAGAATACTGTTTACAAAAAAACACAATATAAAATCAAAAATACATGAAATGAAAGGAGGCAGAAGAAGAAACAAATATTGTTATCTGCCCCTTCTTCAACAAAATTAATTCATACAATCAATTCAAACAGCAATCGCAAAAAATAAGATTATAAATGATTACTCACACAATACCATATAGTAATTTGCATATGCTCTAATTTATGAATATTTGTTCAAAAATTTTGTTTTAATCATTTTCTTAAATATAGATATTGATTTTGCAATTTTAATATCAGGTTCCAAACCATTCCACAGTCTTATTCCTTGTACTAAAGTAGACCTTTTATCTTTATGACATTGCATGGATTGTCCTCAATGTTGTCTCTTAAAGGAAAATAAAGCTTTGTGATATGGTGTACTACTTAAATGTTTGTAGTTATAGTGTCTGATCATACAACTTTTTATGCATGAATCATCATCCATTAACCTCATTTTGCTGCTTATTATGCATGCAATCACATTTAATGAACAATAAACACGATTATGCAGACAGTGGCATTTGCCCACGACTCACTAACTTGAAATATGAGAAGTCTCTGGGGCAGTTTTTTTAAAGGACATCTGTTTATAAATTACAGGTCTGCAGAGGCTGATCAGTATCATAAAGATTGTTGTGTCCTGCTGGGAAGTATTAAACAAATGCTGCTCCTGCACAGCAGACAAGAGAATCCCCTGTGTGATGACACAACAACAGTAATTTGAGATTAACACGAGGCTTTGCTGACATCTTGTGGAAGCTGTTCAATTAATAGAATTGTACATTTTCAAAGTTTTCTTCAGGATAAAAACAAACAATTTGTTAATGGTTTTTTTCCTATCTCTTTTTTTTTTTTTTGGCAAAATGATTTTGAAATATCCTGTTGTGCTCAAACCACCTGTACATTCTACCAAATGTTGGCATTTTAAAAGTCAAAGTTTTTAAATACTTGGCACACCTTGGGGTGTCTATGAGTGCACATCTATTTCCCCAGCTCCCCGAGCGCGACAACGCTGCTCACTGCACCACCTGGTGGTGGTTGGGTTAAATGCAGAAGACCAATTTCGTCTGTCAAGTATGGGAACATACACAGATGACAAATGTGACAAATTATTATTATTATTATTGGTTTATCCCTCCCAATTACAGTATTTTTTGCAGTATAGGCCGCACCTTTTTGCATAAATTTGCAAGTCCTGCGAATTATACACCAAAGCGACTAATATATGCTTTTTCACCTCATATTTATAACCTAATTTTTGGTTGATATCCAACGATTTCATTCATTCTGACATGAAAAATATTTAACACTACCATGTTCAGCCACTACAGGGTCCACAAATAGCATGGCAAGCCAAGTGTTCCATTAATAGGTAAAAGTGGCAATTAATGAGACACTTGGCTTCCAAGCCAACTTCGTCTATAGCTCCAGAACTCCTGGAACAAACGTCAAATCAGCTGCATTATGTTATGTCGCCCAGGTGAACTGCAGCTGATTTGAGCATTAATGTGCATTTATTAAGAAAATTTTAACTGAGGCACATATTTATATTGTTGAGCAAACAAATAACTGTTTTTAGTGTTAATTTTGTTAAATTCTTGTTAAAGACCTTCTGAGCACGCTCCCATGGCCACCATTTGGTAGCCAATTGATTTTTGACACAACACCGGCCCACGTTTCCAGGTTGTCAATGGTGACTTATAAGGCGAAGCGACTTATTTGTGTTTTTTTATACCACTTTATTGGACATTTTTGGACTGATCAGAATCAGAATGTCTTTATTTGTCATTTGGTTGTCAGTCTGATGCGATTTATACGGCGGTGCAACATGTACAGAATTTTTATTAAATATTACTGAACGCGTTGCTATGAATCCATCCAAACCATTTCAAATGCTGCACCACTCAATTCAAAGTCATGTTCACTTAAACGGCTTTATGATCTTTATTCTGATAAATGTGGGAATTACTATACACTGTATTTTCTGGAATATAGGTCGCACCGGAATATAGGTCGCATTGTCCAATTATTGCCAAAAATTGGGAAAATGCATGCATATACGGGTCGCACCTGAATATAGGTCGCACCTACGTCACCGCCGACGTAACGCGTCATCCACCGCTGACGTGACGCGTCACCGCTGAGCTCTGCTGCAAATGTCTGCCACAGGAACGCACAGCAAGGCTTTTAAGAAGATTAACACTTAAAAATAATTATTTGTTTGAAAAAAATTATAGCAAATATGTGTCTGAGCTGAACTTTTCCTTAATAAATGAACGTAATTGTGAAATGAGCTGGATTTAAAAATTTAGTGGCCGAAAGTGATAACAAGCCATATATAGGTCGCACCTAATAGGTCGCAGGCCTTGAAAAAAAAAAAAACATAAAAAGGTGCGACCTATAC
>JBBPBX010042749.1:17377-28252 GCA_038048925.1 Garcialebias charrua | reverse complement strand
TATATCTTTACAGATGATTGTTTAGGCTATTTGTTTTGTATGTTAATATCCATTTGGTGAAACAAGAAATCTTATATCTTCCTTTCTTTGAAATGTGTTTTAAAATATTATGTGAAAATGATTTGCTTACAAAAGCAGTGAAAGATTAATAAAAGCAATGCCGGCTTTTGTTTTTTTTGGGTCGGGCCTGTACCGTAATTTCCGCCCTTTAAGTCGCTCCGCTCCATAAGTCGCTTTAGTCCAATATGTCCAATAAATTGGAAAAATCCATAAATATGTCACTTCGCCCCATAAGTCGCATCTATTATGCGTCACCGCTGACGCGTCGCGTATGTTACGTGTTTACACCGCCCTGCTGCATATGGCGGCCACAGGAGCGTGCACGGAAAGACTTTAACAAGATTAACACGGTAAAAACAATTTTTTGTTTGCTGAAAATTATAGGAAAGATGTGTCTTAGCTTAACCTTTCCTTAATAAATTCACATAATTGTCAAATCAGCTGGATTTAAAAATGCTACGTGCACGCGCAGCGAGTGGATACGCTTCATTTCTTTAAAATTTAGCAAGATAAACATTTTAAAATATATATTTGTGAGCTGACATTATCGTAAAAGTGTTTCTGAGCTTAACCTTTCCTTAATAAATTCACGTAATGGTCAAATCTGCTGGATTTAAATTGTTTCGCTTTGACGTCTTCCAAACGGTCGCACGCGTTGCGAAAAAAAATTATGAATAAATCGAATTTTAGCTCAAACATCTCCTAAAGCTAATACGTTGTAAATGTCCATCCAGTGATTACTTTCTGTAAGTTTCATCAAAATCTGTCGTGTGGTTCTTGAGCTATTTTTCTAACAAACACTAGTTCAGACCTACCTCCAGAGTTCAGGAGGCCGGGCTGCGACAGAGTGAGTCCGAGCAGAGGAGGCTTTTTCGGACACATGAGCTGGGAACGGTCGGTGGACCCTAGTGGCCGAAAGTGTTACTGCTGCCCCTAGCGGCCGAAAGTGGTACTGCTCAGTTTTATTCGTCAGAATGGAAACGGTCATATCTCAGCCAAAAATTGGTCTAAAAATATGGGAAAAAATCCATAAATATGTCGCTTCGCCCCATAAGTCGCAGGACATGAAAATTTGTTTAAAAAACTGTGACTTATAGGCCGTGAAATACGGTAATTACAGTTAATTTGATCGGATTGGGTTAGGTTCTGAAAAAATGGCTACAGGCTGGGGCTGTGTTGGGTCAGATTTTTTGGCCCAAATGTAACTTTACTTTGCTCAGTGGTACTGCAATGATGTTTTGTGCAGTCCTGCTAGAAACAGCTAAACTTCCTGTGCAATAAAACCATAATTTATTAGTACATTCAAATCTCGTTAACACAAAAAAAAAAATCAAAATGAGTAGTATTTTAAATTGTCTGGAGAAAAGTATATTAATAAGAATGATATTGATCTGGTAGAGTTTCCATTTAATGTATGAAGTAATATTATTTTAAGCTGCAAACCTGCTTTAAGTGCATTTATATCTGAAAATAATCCAAACTTTGCATTTCCAATTATTCTGAACAGCAGTCCAGCAGCCTCGCGCTGCAGAACAACGTGCCTGAGAGCATTTTAAGACTGCTCAGAAATAAATTAGATCCATCAAAGAAATGTCAGGAATTGTGTCGAGGTTGCATTTTATGCTTGTTGTTGTGTTAATGAAATGCAAGGATTTTTTTTTCAATAACATCAGATTGCTTTCAAAACATGTTTCATTAACAATGGTTTCTGAGAGTAATCAAAATGTGTCTATTCCACTTCTGACTGCAAGTGAACGCCACAAAATAAGATCAGAGAAGTACCCTGATGCATGCTCAAGATCAGAGAAGGTTTGGGGACAAAAATGATGAAGAGCTTGATGCATCTGACCACCAAAAATCTAAAATCCTAATGTGACTGAGCGTCTACAAGATGCTCTGCAATTGCATCGACTACAAAAGTTAATTACTTTATGAAAGTTTCATTAAAATAAATCCAGTGGTTCAAGAGATATTTTAGAAAGAGACACCCCCACACACACACACACTCACACTCACACACACACAAACAAACACACACACACACATACACAAACAAACAGTTCAATTCAATCCAGTTCAGTCTATTTATATAGCGCCAAATCACAACAGAAGTCGTCTCGGGGCACTGAACAGAAACATTCACATATACAGTATATTGTTTTTGTCTCCCTAAAAGCTTTTATTCAGATTTAACCTTTAGGATTTGAGGCTTGTAAAACTCAGTGCCTGCTCACTTCATTGTTAGGCTTCTTGATCTGGGACCTGAGTCCAAATTTCATACCATAAACATACAAATGCAAGCTGGTATGACAATAAAAAAAATCCATGAATCCTTGACATATAAAGTCATTTAATAAATTTATTTATCTAAGGCAATGGTTCCCAACACTGGTCCTTGAGGAACACCATTCTGCATGTTTTAGGTGTTTTCTGCTTTGACACACACATTATTTGAATGAAAGGGTGATGAACATAATGTGGATGAAGTAATCAAATCACTGAATCAGGTGTGTTGGAGCAAGGAAACAACTAAAACATGTAGGATAGGGTTCTGCGAGGACTAGAGTTGGGAACCACTAAGAAGCCAACAGATTGCTTTGCGTTTTCACTTCATTGCAGTTAGGGATGTACAGTACAATATTGGATTTTTGGCCGATATCCTATATGTCGATATGTTAACATTTATTTGGCTGATAACCAATACTAATACCTAGGGATGTGCGATATAAACGGTACACGGTAGAAACGATAGAAATTTAGCCTACGATAGAGATCTGTCTTCTACCGGCTAACCGCAGAAAATCAGAGTTGTCCGATTTAATCTTTACTTTTTTTAGTTTAAAACTGTGCATAAGTGGTGTTGAAGTGTACAATCTGAGTTGTCAGAGTTAATCTATACTTTTTTTGTGTTGAAAACTGTGCGTAAGTGGTGTTAAAGCCTTTTCTTCGAGTGCTAATTAGCGAAGCTATCCACCTTATTCTTGAGGGTGTCACTGTAGAAGCGATTATGGGACTTACTTCCGTTTGACCCCGGAAGTAGAATTTCTGCATTGGCTCCTCGTTGTTTACTTGTTTATCTGTGCGCGTCGTTGAAGTTCTGTTGAAGTTCTGTTTTCTGTTATTTCGAGCTAATATTGTCACGAAGATGTCCTTGAGGAGCTCGGGTACCTGTTGCGCTGTTCGTGGCTGTACGAATAATCAGACGAAGCTGAATTTGTGGCTGCAACTAGTGTGTGTTGAACATGCTCCGAAAACAAAAACCTGCATCCTTCTTTGTGGCTGGGCTACGAGAAACCACCTGAAAAAAGACTCTGTATCCTCCAGAGGATCGAGAACACCAGGTATGATTTAAGAGACAGCTTTTAGTTTTATGATTTTATGTAGTCAGTGATTAAATGATACTAATATTTTCGTGCATAACTGGCAAATAAACACACGCACCTATATATGTATGCTGTGTGTATATTTATTTATATATATATATATATATATATAGGTGTGTGTTGTGTTTATTTATATATATATATATATATATAATAGGTGTGTGTTGTGTTTATTTATATATATATATATAATATAGGTGTGTGTGTGTGCTTATTTATACAGTATATATATAGATGTGTGTTTATATATATAATATAGGCGTGTGTTTATTTATAGATCTATATATATAATATAGGTGTGTGCGTGGGTTTCTTTTATATAGGTGTGTGAATTTATATATATATATATATATATATATATATATATATATATATATATATATATATGTGTGTGTGTGTTTAGTTATACAGTACTGTATATATAATCTAGGTGTGTGTGTTTGTGTGTGTTCATAAATGAACCCTAACGTTTGTATACTGTACTTTTACTTTTCTCCTTTCTGTTATATTTCTGCATAAGGTGAGTTCCAGGGATGGATGGATGACGCTCCAGTTGGTCCAGGGATGGATGACACTCCAGTTGGTCCAGGGATGGATGACACTCCAGTTGGTCCAGGGATGGATGACAGGGATGGATGGATGACACTCCAGTTGGTCCAGGGATGGATGGATGACAGGGATGGATGGATGACACTCCAGTTGGTCCAGAAGTTTGTGTGCAGTTATGTACCACAGCAACAAATGAGTGAAAATATAATTTCTATAAATAAATCTGCGTTTGAAGTACATTTGGTGTTGCTGTGTTTCACCTTCTTTATTTCAATAAGATACGTTGTTTAACGTCTAATGAGAAGTTCTACTGCAAATAAAAAAACTAGATGCGATTGTTTTTTATGGCAACTTACCAGTTTAGTTTTTTATTGACAAGTACAAAACTTAAAAACATGCATGTTGCTGTATGGTTCCTCCTCTGGGAGGAGATTGATAAAGTTCAGAATAAAAGCTATAATTATAAACTAAAAACATTTGAAACTGAATACAATATGAGAACTGTGGGTGATTTGATGTCTTTTAATGAAAATGATTGGCTGCAGAATAAATACCAGAATAAATACCAGGTCAAATACACTCTTCAACAAGAAATGATGGGCAGTTTCTGATTTTAAACAAACTGGAACAGATTCCTCATCATGTGGGACCACTGGACGACCACTGGACGACCACTGGACGACCACTGGACGACCACTGGACGACCACTGGACGACCACTGGACGACCACTGGACGACCACTGGACGACCACTGGACGACCACTGGACGACTGGAGCAAGCAGCAACCCCTCCGGAATCCAAGACGATGGAACTTGGCCCTTCACTCGTCTGTACCCTTAAAAAAAAAGAATAAACTGTCATGTTTGCATCACAAAGTCTAAAATAAGACCAAGTTTGCTACTACTTTATTCACATGAGAGTAACAGGGACCTACAATCAAAACAGTACAATACAGTACTGTATGTGCAGTATGTATGTATATACTGTATATACAGTGTGCATACAGTATACACATACACACAGTATATGTATGTACAGCAAATGTATTACACACACATGTAGTTATATTATTTATCCACAGATTTGTTTAGTAAATACTTTAACAGATGCTAACGCTACATGCTAAGCTAACCACAGCTAGTAGACGGTGCTACTGCTAAATCATGAAGAAAAAAACAACAACAGCTCCAACACAGAGAAAATTATACTCTCACATTGTTCTGAAATTGTTTCACAAAATGATTCATGTAGAATATTTTGTTTACCGGAGAAAACGTGATCTGAACACGACGTCTTCGAGAGCAGATCCGAGCAGACTCAGAGGAGGGGCAGCTGTCAGCTCGTCCGATATAAATCCTTCACGTTTACTTATTTTTGGGATGAAGTGAAAACTGCACTTTGAACAAACGTCTACCCGACAGCAACACCCACTGACCCAACACGAAGTAACCATTGCAATTAATTAGAAATAAATAAAACAAAAAAAACAAACGTGAAAAATACAGCCAGTAGACTGGGCTTTAACTGCTGCTCTCACTTCCGGCGGAAGTCGTTCCCATAATTCGCGCAAGGCATCATGGGGGCTAGGAATAAGGTGGATAGGAGAAACGGTTTGACTAGATGGGGCGAATCCACTTCAGACCTGGTATTTTAATCTGTCCTGGGTACACCAAGGAAATACTGTTGACATAAGAAACATCTGCAAATTCACAAAAACAGTATACAGCCCCTTAATGTGAATCTGATTCATCAGGGGGTCGTTATGAAACACATGCTTAGCCGAGACTGTATCACAGAAAATCTAATGATTTTAAAAGTAATTCTAACAGTTTATCAAGAGTCCAGGCTTTTTTTATTTACAATTCTGCACAGTTAATGTAAAGTTCGCAACTGTGAAGTGAGGCTTGGGATAATATTTCTCGACATACTGCATTTGTTAGCTACCACACTCCATCATCACTGTTTGTACTCAAAATGTCTGAATGACGGCTAATTCCCGAACACAGTGCAAGCATCCCACGCAAACAGAGATGATGAGGGTGTTCTTATACACAGAAGTGGGTTACGCATACATGTAAAGTCACATTTCATTCCATCCATTGAATACCGAGTGATGTAATCAGGTCACAATGTGCAGAATGTAACTGGCTGCTTATAAATGAGGTATATCATTGTGTTTTGAAGTGCTCTGTTAAGGCTTGGTATGAAATGCTTCAACATATTAATCACCTGCTGTTGAAAGGCATGTCTATATCACGAAAATTGTTAGAAAAATACCTCATGTAAAAGTAATGGGCAAATCCTGAAGTTTTCAGACTTTATTTACAGGCGGTACATCAGATTAACTTTGGGATCAATCAATTTAAGATGGCTGCCAAAGGTAATAGACTTTAGTAAATATCAAATTGGCCACAGCTCAGTTTTACAGGCATTTTGGTAAAAAATAGTTGTGGTTGTAGCTGAGAAGTTTTCACAACATTTACTCTGAACTTGACATTTCACAGGAAATTACACACACGTACTGCTACTTTTAAGGTTCAACCAAAATGGTGACAACGCTGTCATTTCTCATCATGGGCTGTCTGCAGTTTAAATTTCTGTTCATGATTTGAAGGTCCATGTATAGGTCGTACGTCATTCCAAGTTTTGCTCATTTTTAGAAGCCTCCTCTCATAAATGTATCCACTTGTTGAGTTGTGCATGCATGCACAACTTTCATCACCTGCATACATCTGTGTCCATGACAACCCTGTGTGGTATTCATCACATAAAAAAACAGCTTTATCAATTTTAATAAACAAAACTACATAGTTTTCTAATTTGTCCTCGCAACTCTGAAATGGGACCCTTGTATAACGCGGCATCCCTCAAGCCTGGGAGCAAAGAGAACATCTGATCGCGCTGCTTTCCACAAACATGACCTCACCTGTAATATTCTATGTTTGCCATTTGATCGGCGATGAACGTCAGGTCCACTTTAGACACGTCCCAGTCGGGCAGGCCCAGCAGCTGTTTGATCACGTTGTCGGCCATCTGCTGCATGAACTGCAGGGTCTGCACGTAGTCGCCCCGTGTGGCGAAGATCTCATCCAGCCTTGCGAGGTGCTGGTGCAGACCGGTCCTCATGTTGCCCATGGTGCCAGTCACCTGAAGGGAAAGGCAGAAGAGGATTGAGATCAGGTGGGATTTACTCGGGAATCATCATAAAAATTATTCATAAAAATAAAGCACAAGAAAGCATTTTGACAAATATTGACTATTTAATTTTAGTATTCTGGTATCTGTTCCAAATGGAATGAACTGCTGTGAATCGTTTTCTTGCAGATGGGTCATATGTCTAAATATAGACGTGTGTGTTCCTTGCAGCGATGCACTAAACCAGCCGGTGAGTAGCTGCTCTGTGGGGCCATTAGTTCCATTGGTGGAGACCTCAGCATACAGCTGAGTGTGTCTGAGCCTCTTTTCTTTCAACAGCAGATCTTATACACATGGGTACTGTACAGGTCAACGTTTGATTAATGGTTCAAGTTGTGATTTCACATACATTTGCATTTTTTGGGGGCCCGTTGGGATTTGGAAAGTGAATGGTTTGTAGTTTTTTGAGATGAGTTTTTCCAGTTCTCTGGACAGGAATTGAAACAGGTGGTAAACCTGTTCTTGGTGCAAGATATTCAAGTAGGTAGGAGTTCCACTGTGTAGATAAACAGAGGTATTTTATTTATTTTATTTATTTATTTTTGATCGAGGTAGCGCAGAGAGACAGATAAAGTTTAATTTCAAGTATCTTTATTGTCATTTGCATCACATGTGTGTTACATGAGGTGGAACGAAGTTATGTACTCAAGGTCCCAGGTAAACCCCAAAATAGAAAAAGGTAAAGTAAATAAACAGTATACATTACAAGGATCTAAGATATACAATACGATATATGCTAAAGAAATGCAGAACGATATGCTAAAAAAAAATCTAAGATATACGCTAAACACTAAAAAATGTAATATATTAATAAGGTATATTAAACAGCAGCCCAAACATGAGTTTTTAGTGAGTAGTTGGGTATGAATGAATAAAAACAGCAGCATGAGATAGCCAGCAGCATGAGATCAGCAGCACTGATGTCACATATCAGAGTCAGAGTCAGAGAGTCAGAGAGAATTTATTGTCATTTGCACCGCATGTAGTACATGTGTTGAAAACGAGATTATGTACACAGGGTCCCAGTTACATCCAACAACAAATGCAAGAGAAAAACAATAATAACATCTAGGATTAACTAAGAGAGACATCAGCTAGTAATACACTAAGCCCTAATGTAGTAGAAAAACATCATTATAAACAGCAGCACGAACATGAGCAGATGGTCACAGATGAACGCAGCAACAAGAAACAGATCAGTATCAGCATGATGTGACATTTTGCAGTGTTTATTCTTATTATTTATTTATTCATGAGTCTGACAGCCTCAGGGTAGAAGCTGTTCCTCAGTCTAGTGGTTCTACATTTGATGCTCCTCAACCTCCGTCCCGAGGGGAGTGGTGCAAAGAGTGAGTGTGCTGGGTGAGTGAGGTCTTTCATGATGCAGGTGGCTCTTTTTCTGCATCTGGAGGTGTAAATGTCTGTGATGGTGGGGAGACTGACTCCCACAGACTTCTGTGCAGCCTTCACCACTCTTTGTAGAGCTTTCCTCTCTGCAACTGTGCAGCCTCCATGCCACACGTTGATGCTGGAGCACAGGACGCTCTCCACTGCACACCTGTAGAACGAGGTGAGGACTGGGCTTCTCAGACCGGCTCGTCTCAGCCGTCTGAGGAAGTAGAGTCTCTGATGACCTTTCTTGATCAGGCTGGTGGTGTTATTGCTCCAGCTGAGGTTATCATTCAAGTGTACACCCAGGTACTTGTAGCTGGAGACCACCTCCACCGCAGATCCACCTATATACAGTGGGGTGTGGGTGTGTTTGTTCCTTCTGAAGTCCACAATCATCTCCTTCGTCTTCTTCACATTCATGTGAAGGTTGTTCTCTTTGCACCAGCTCTCCAGATGTTCCACCTCCTGTCTGTAGCTGGATTCATCATTATCTGTGATGCATCCCACCACAGCTGTATCATCTGCAAACTTAACAATATGACAGCCTGGATGTGTGGCTGTACAATCATATGTGAGCAGAGTGAACAGAAGAGGGCTCAGCACACATCCTTGAGGAGAGCCAGTGCTGAGGGTGATGGTGGAGGAGGAGAAGTTGTGGATCTTCACGGACTGTGGTCTGTTTGTTAAGAAGTCTAAGACCCAGTTACAAATAGAGGGGCTTAGTCCAAGTGTGGATAGTTTGTCTATCAGAGTTTGGGGGATCATGGTGTTGAAGGCAGATGTGAAGTCCACAAAGAGCAGACGCACGTATGAGTCCTTCTGATCCAGGTGGGTGAGAGCAGTGTGGACCACAGAGGAGATGGCGTCCTCTGTTGATCGGTTCTCACGGTATGCATATTGATGAGGGTCCTCGTTGATGTTGACGGTTGTCTTGATGTGGGACATGACCAGTTTCTCAAAACATTTAGCGACTATCGGGGTGAGAGCCACCGGTCTATAGTCATTCAGACCAGTCACTGTGGAGCTTTTTGGGACTGGGATGATGGTGGCAGTCTTCAGGCAGGTGGGAACTGACTCCAGTGCAAGTGAGGTGGTGAAGATGTCAGCCAGCACCTCACAGAGCTGGTCCGCACATTCCTTCAGAACTTTCCCTGGGATGTTGTCTGGACCCGTAGCTTTATGAGGGTTGATCCTTCTGAGACTACCTCTCACTTCTGCTGCGGTCACTTTGAGGTGCTCCTCGTCTGGTGATGAGGTGAGTCTGGTGCTAGTTGGTCTGTTTGGATCATCAAAACGTGCATAAAACTTATTGAGGGCATCAGGCAGGGATGGGTCCCTGGGGCATTGTTTGCTTTTGCCCTTGTAGTCTGTTAAGCATTTGATGCCCTGCCACATGCTCCGTGGATCATGTGAGGTGAACTGTCCCTCGATCCTCTGTGCATACGCGGCTTTGGCCTTCTTTATGCCATCATCCAGTTCTCTCCTGCACTTTCTCAACTCCTCAGTATCTTTAGACTTGAATGCAGTGTCCCTGGCTGCCAGCAGGGTGCGGACATCCTTATTTAGCCAGGGTTTTTGATTGGGATATCACTAAGTGGCATTACAGTGGGTTTTTTTCTTTCTTACAGTGATTATCCTGGTTAGGGATTTATGAGATCCCTAACCAGATTTATGAGATCCTGGTGAGTGGAGGGTGCAATTTTATCCACAACCAGGCACACTAGCGGAACCAGGGGGTGGCCAATGGTGGCTTTGTACACCATAGATTAACCTTCAGCCACCCCAAGGAATAATTTGAGGAACTATACTTTTAAAGAAAATAAAAACTAGAAAGTAGTTCCTCATATGATGGGGTGGTAGATGGTAAAGATAATAGATGGATGTAATATTTTTTATATTGACCTTTTCTGTTCCTAGATGCAGCCACACACTAAAATAGAAGTTGGCATATTGCTTATTTTTTAAGTTATTCAGCTCATAAGGTTAACATAAACATTTTTGGCAGCAGCCATCTTGGATTTAGACATGACAACCTAATTTTTGAAATAAAACCTTTTACACATAGATAGACCTACACACCAAAATGGAAGTGGGTACCTGACTTATTTTGCAAGTTATCATGCCAAGCAATAAACTACTTGTTCTCCATAAATATTACTGACTGAGAAAAAAGAACTATAGCACGGTGTAAGTTTTAAACCATGCTTCATTAACGCACATCAATTTAAGATATAGGAATATACTGTGTATATATGTATATATGTGTGTATATATGTGTGTATATATATATATATA
>JBBPBX010042747.1:0-19309 GCA_038048925.1 Garcialebias charrua | reverse complement strand
GAATAAATGTTCTTAATGATCTTTCGTCAGATCTAGTCTGATTTGGATTCCTCCAAGTTAATTTCCCATTTTACTTTAAGGGAGTCCAAACTGGACTTATTGTATGAACGGAGCAGTGTATAGATCTTGCTGAAGGCCCCCCTTATACTCCAAAATCTTAACCACTAAATGTTTAGAGGGGTACAAAGGAAAACTATCAGAGTTAGACCTCACAAAATGTCTCAGCTGCAGGTATCTGAATGTATTTGTATGTTTTAAACAACTTAGAAATGTGTACCAATAAATGTGATTATGTTAACTTGACCGTAATGCCATCTAGCCTCCCAGAGATGATGTGTGCTGCAAAGGATGCTGGGAAGCCTTGTGAAAATTATGTGTGCAATGTTTCTGAATGTGGAAATGGGTTGTTCTTGTTAATGTCCTGTTCAGGTTTGGTTTGATTTGTGTTAAAGTCTCTATTATTTGATGTAAACTGACACCATGAGCCAGAGGTTGTTTCCAGTATATATAAAGGGGAACGCACTTCCTGTTGGAGAGCCAGAGTGTGGACCAACAATAAAAGACGTCGTCACAAGAGAGCGACTCTGTTGTGGTTTTACTTCTAGCATTTGAGTTGCTATAATATCCATATAAGCTCGTGGGTTGTATGTTTCATCTTCTTTTATCTAAAATTTGATTTTGTGAAAAGAAAGTCTTAATTTTTCGGTTTGTTTTTAAAGGGAGGGGTCTTCAAAAGCTGTGTTTTGTACTGCATATGTTAGTGAAAATGTGGAAAACTATGAATCACCCCTAAAAAAAAAAGATTGATTTGCAGCCATTTTTGTGTTTTCTCAGGTAGCGGTCATGTTTGATTGGGATGGCTACAGAAGTTATTCAGTAAAACATCTCTAACAATTGGATGGACTTTAAAAACTGACTATTGACTACAATTTGTCTGTCTAAGCAGATCTCACTTGTAAATGAGTCTTCAAGGCTCAATGTGACTTATCTGTCTAAATAAAGGTTGAATGAATGAACAATAGTTAACAGCAAAACGAAGCTCTGGATCTGTAAACAAGAATATGTGCTAGGTCTCACTCTCAGCTGCTACCACAACAAAGTTTAGGCCAATGCTTGTAAAATCTACTGAGTTAGAGCCATTTTTGTGTGAATAAATAGAAAATGAAATGAAAAGCCACAGCTTTTTTACTTTACGACCATCCAATTACGTACAGTATTCTGGTATCATCTCTGTACGTCTGAACTTTCTCTTGTCCCCAAAACCCCTGATCAGAGTCACAAATCAACATCAGAAGTTATCCAAGGTCTTTGCTTGTCCCGGCCATTGCAATAGATTGCCGCACTGCTGCATAATAGTAGATGAGCTATAATGTAGCGTTTTTCTTTACAAAGGCCCCAGTGTTGTAACTGGTGCAAACGAAGAGCAATGATAGAGTATTTTGTTTTAAACTGAGCCCAATAAGCTCAGATTCAGTTTCAGTACACCTCGGATCCAAACGTGGCCTCAGCAGACACTCCTGCCTGTTTAGACACCGTGTTGGTCACCAGACCAGCGAGGACAGAGCCCAGCCAGTGATCTGTCTCGGAACAGACGGCCAGTCACGAGTCACCTCACAGCTCCATCATCAGTTCTGGTGTCGTTCTTCCAGTATTTTAAGACAGCTCTGAAGGATGTCGCTCTCCTCCTGCCGTAACGACCTCACCACGTCCAGCTGCTCTCTGATTGGCTGCTCACACAGGTGGAGGAGATGGGAGATCTAAACACAGGAAAACCAAAGAGGGGACATTAACCAGATGTAATGTTTGCATGTATTGCTGTTGTATCTGTTTTATTGGGATTCATTTTATTATTGTCTAACACAAATGCCGTAAATAAAAGTAAGTTTTGCTCCTGTTTCCAAACTGTACATCAACTTTCTCCTGTCCAGACCATAACTTCTTACAATCTTTAACCAAGCTTCATATGCAGCATCACTACACAGAGTGTCACATGCACATTTCATTGTCCCAGCTCCAAGCTCACAATTTAAGGTAAAAGCGTATACAAGGTCTTTGCTTGTACTGTCATGTAATTTAAACCTTGAAACACATCTATACCACAACTAGACTGTGTGTTTCATAATCACCCAGATCAAAGTCACAAATCAAGGTCATACAAGGTCTGTGCTTGTCTGGACCATCGCTATAGATTGCTGTATAAATTCAGTGGTGGGATGTAATAAAGTATAAGTACCGGTACTTCATTGCTGTACTTACCGTAAGTAAATTTTTTCATATATCTGTACTTGAGTTAAACGTGGGTACTTTTGACTTTTACTACACTACATTTTACATGAAGTATCTGTACTTTCTACTACACTATATTTCTATAATGTCTTGAGTTACAAGTTACATTCACATTGCAGCTTTTTGATTTGTTCGTTATTTTGAATGTATCGGTAACTGATGTTGAGAGGGGAGTTGGTCCATTGAATCACTGCAAAGTGGACAGGTAACATTAGACCTGCCTTCACTTGACTTCAAGATCATGTTGCTGTGTTCATTCGTGCTCATCTGCTCACACAGACTCATGTTCGTGCTGCTGTTCGGCGTATTGTTTTTATGCTATTGGTGCTTAGTGTATACTGTATTAATGTTTTTCTTAGTTCACATCTTAGATCTTATTACTGTTTTTCTCTTACATTTTATTGTTGGATGTAACTGAGACCCTGTAAATTTCACTCCACCACATGTACCACATGAGGTGTGAATGACGATAAATAAAATCTGAATCTGAATCGGAAGAAGAACTGGGCCAATGACATGTATTCTGTATATACGTCATTGAGCTGGACGCACCCGCAATGGATTCCACCACAGAGAGTCAGCCAGAAGATACACAACACCCATGGCCTTATTGAAATACTGTTCAGTACAGCAGGACAGCGTTTCTCTCCCAAAAGATCCAGACTGGACTACAAAAACTTTGAAAACCAACTTCTTCTCAACTTGAACAAGAAATTCTTGCTGCAATATTAAAATGTGTCAGTTCATGGGATGTCAGGAGACAAGATATGTCTCCAAATGTCTCGACACTCGGGTCCAAGTTTTGAAAATGGTGTCAGGAAGTTAAAATATTGTTCACCATTGACCCATTACAAGGTTGACTAGACAGTATTTGAACTAGAGTTTATGACAAACTGGAGTTAAAATGTTCCTTTTTTTAGGTCTAATGCTCTTTTTTTCAGACAGACAACTTTTACTTATCGGTAAATGTTTTTACTGCGGTTAAAATGACACTTTGGTTTTTCTTTGTGTTAAATAAAAACTTTCAAAGGTATAATCATTCCTCTTTCTTATTTTGCTTAATGTCATTTAATTCTGCAGGTCATACCTGAAATTCTGATGCACAGAATCACAAGTCCAAGCGTGAACTGTGTCACAGAGTAAACACAATAAAAACATGTATTATCTGCAGTATTGTTCATTAAAATGATACCATTAATGTATTACAGAAAATATGCATACAATATGTACACAACAATATTTTAAACCATTGCATTAGGTAATGCATTCAGCAAATACTTTACTTTTAATACTTTAAGTATTTTTAAAAGCAAGTACCGGTACTTACTTTTACTTAAGTAAAAATGTTAATGTGGTACTTCTACTTTTACTAGAGTACATTTTTGTCTGTTTATTTGTACTTTTACTTAAGTACAATATTGGAGTACTTTCTCCACCACTGTGTATAATACTTTGCTGAGGGGTGCATAACGTGCCGTGTTCAGTAGTGTACTCTGTAAAGTTTTGGACAAGCGGCCACTCCATTTTTCCTCATAAGATGATTTTAGTGTAAACGTGTCATGAATGGAATTCCTTGAAGGAAAGGCCTTTAAACTGACTTTGCTTTCATGATATGGACCTGTGCATTTGAAATAAAGGTAAATAACAATTTGCATCACCTTTTGTAACGCTGCCTGTGCATCGTGAAGCAGCTGCTGACATATAACCTTTGCTGTGTGAACGCTCCACTCCTCTGTTTGTTCACACACCACCTGACCGAGCAGAGCTGCCTTCCAGAGGTGACTGTGAAGACAAACCTTACAGATCAGAAGTTTTCTTAGATTCTCACACAGAACAAGTCAAAGACTAAAGTTGTGGTCTTCAGAGCAGACGGCTGATCCACCTGTCCCGTTCTACAGGTAAGAGTTCTTACAACTGTGTCTGTGGCAGAGACAGCAGTCTGAGCGCTGTCATCAGCCTCCAGCTGGGACCTTCACTGGACACGCTGAGATTACTGCAGAAAAACACAACAGTCATGATGTCATCGTGATATCTGCAACAGCTGTGCTTTAACCTTCATATAGCAGCAAAACATAAATCATCAAAAGTTTCTTTTTTCCTCAAAATCTGAAGACTCTGGATCAGCAAAATATTTCACGGATCACAAGTAAACGTAAGGTTTGTTTACAACCTAATTCAAAATGGCTACCTTGACTTAATGACCTTAGAATATATAAAACAAGCTACAAGTTAAGCCTTTTTATCCTCAGTATATTGAGCTGTGGTAGTAGCTGAGGGTGATTCTCATCACATTCTCTGAGCTATAACAGATCATGGAAGATCATTAAGGTAGAGCCAAGAATTTGATTTAAAGTGAAATTAATGATTATTCTTCCAATCAATAAGTGATCTGAGGGTTGGATTTATTTGCATTTATAAGTAGATTTGCCTTTAGAATGTTTGTATAAAATATCAGCGTTTTAGATCATATTTATACACTGAAATAAATGTTAAAATCATGTTTTAAGAAAGGATTTGGACATTGTATGAATAATTTAAAGTCCCTGAACAGCATTATTTGTTTGTGTTTAAAGTAACATATGTAATTTATTGAACTAATCTGCAAATTCATTAAGTCTTCTGCATTAAAACTCTACATTTTCAGTTACTGAACAGCTTCAAGTACGTAAAATAAAACTACCTGTATGTCATTAGCAACAGCCGGTGTGTTCTGGATGAAACTTGTAGCATTGTGCAGCAGATCACACTTTTCAAATTTTAAATTTAAAGCAAACGTGCATGTTAATCATATCTGTGAGGACTGGAAATGTACGTTTTAATCCAGCAATTCTAATTCTAACATCTGTGCTCTTTGCATTTTATGCCTTAAAACACATCAGGGAGATGGCACATAGTTTTAGAAATCTCTTGGTAATACACAATAAAATAGTATGATACAAAAAAAAACTTACTGAAGGAAATGATTCTCACGGAGAAACTTGATCTTCTGATCCAAACTCTTATCACCTTTTAAAACTTCACGAAGGAGATCTGAGGAGCCAAACACTTTCAGTCATACTTGTTAAAAAATATATACATTTTTTTTAAATTAAAACATAAGTGGGTGTATATTTGAAACGTTTACTGTCATGACCTTTTGCGTTAAATTTTTAATAACACGTTTACCTACAGCTCTGATGTTTAAAATACAAAGCTACTACCAAAGATGGAGGGGCAATTACAATGTGTTTTCAAGATGGCCGCCACAGCTAAGCAACATTAGCGAACACAAAAATGTCCTCGACACATGTACAGATACTGAGCTCAAATTTGGTGTTGCAGTAGCAGAGCATCAGCAGAAATACATCTTCTGAGCACTACACAGTGTGTTGGCATCAACCCCATCTGTCTGTTAGCAAAATAACTCATAAACCACTCTGTGAGTTTTGTTTAAACTGTTTAGAAAGTAATCACTGATGTCCATTTATAACTAATTTAACTTTTGGAGTCATTCAAATCAGTGTTAATTTTGACAGCTATTTTTAATTTAGTTTTAGTCTTAGTCATGTGACTAAAACATCATTTAGTTTTAGTCATTACTTCATCAGAATTTTTTTTGTTTTAGTCTAATTTTAGTTGACAAATCAATGAAAACATTTAGTCGACTAAATCTACAGTCAATTAAGTCGACTAAGTTATACATAGTAAAAACTTTTCATCAATTCTCTGTAGTTACTAAAACAAAACAATGTTTTAACCATAATATTAATCTTAATATGCAATACATACAACAAATAAAACTTTTTTCAAACATTATTTGTCTAACCTTGCTTTTAACAGTAAAACTACAAGCAGTACTTGAATCCAGTGTTAATTTTGACAGCTATTTTTAATTTAGTTTTAGTCTTAGTCATGTGACTAAAACATCATTTAGTTTTAGTCATTACTTAGTCATCAGAATTTTTTTTGTTTTAGTCTAATTTTAGTTGACAAATCAATGAAAACATTTAGTCGACTAAATCTACAGTCAATTAAGTCGACTAAGTTATACATAGTAAAAACTTTTCATCAATTCTCTGTAGTTACTAAAACAAAACAATGTTTTAACCATAATATTAATATTAATATGCAATACATACAACAACAAATAAAACTTTTTTCAAACATTATTTGTCTAACCTTGCTTTTAACAGTAAAACTACAAGCAGTACTTGAATCCAGTGTTAATTTTGACAGCTATTTTTAATTTAGTTTTAGTCTTAGTCATGTGACTAAAACATCATTTAGTTTTAGTCATTACTTAGTCATCAGAATTTTTTTGTTTTAGTCTAATTTTAGTTGACAAATCAATGAAAACATTTAGTCGACGAAAATAATTAGTCGACAAAATTAACACTGATTCAAATCAAGACCGCTAACTTTTAGCTAACACAAAAAACAATAAATGTACAGATTTTGATCCAAGATCTGGTACGGCAGTAGCTGAGAGTCATCCTCAACACCTCCTCTGAGCACTCACACTTCTTCTCAGATGTCACAGTACTGCATGACATCACTCGTGTCATGTTCGTGGTTTTAATAAACAGCAACACCTGTCTCTTCTCAGCGTAACCACGTTTTAGTTTAAACTCCGACATCAACGGCAGCGGGCGACACGCTTCCTTTACGCTGTACCTGTCTCCACGTAGACAACGCTGTGAGGATTGTCGGTGGAGACAAAGCCGTACTCCAACAGCAGGCGCTGGCTGTCGTGGCAACCGTAGTTAATGAACGCCTGCTGGTAGCGCTTTGTCCCGGAGACGCTTCTTATTTCATAACATCTCGTCTGATCGTTGAAACTCGCTTTCACCTGCAGGGACACATTCAGGAGGATCACCTGTCTCCATCTGAACAAGTAACTTGGATAAAAACACGAGGTTTACCTGCACACTGGGCTGGTGGTTCAGGAGGTCAAGGAATGGAGCTAAAGCATAACTGTCTTGTCCAGACAGGAAGTGGTTGGACGGGCGGGACATGAAGACAGAGCGAGTGTTCACACTGCACCATGCCCACCTGAGGGAGGAAAGGAACACTTTTACACACGATCATGTTGCCTGTCGCCTTAATGGTGGGCGATAATGTTTTAGCCTGTGTGTTTGTTTCTCTGTCTGACGAGCCACTGGACAGATTAAAAAACATTCCCAGTGCGTAATCACCTAAACCATCTTTAATATAGAACAATGTCAAGATGGACGCCACAGCTAATCAAATGCAGCAAACACAAAAATAACTAAAACCAGTCAGTGTCTAAAGTTTGTTGTGGTAGTAGCTGAAAGTCATCCTCAACATACCGGTACTGCGTTCCCTAACTGGTCCGATTACATTAAGTTTTTTTTTTGCATGTTTAACTAAAACGGCTGTGACTGCATCATTTCTCAATAAAAGACGATTTGACTTTAAAACTGGTGAGAACGGCAGCGTGCGATAGGCGTTCCACTAATGAAGGCCGAGCCTTTAACGCCTCTTAATAACTCATCACTGTGACATGAAGACGTGTCTCGACATGACCCATCGTCGCTCACGAAAAGACTCAAAGAGAGTTTCTACCCAGAAGCAGTCAGATTACTGAACTCTTGATAACAATGGCAACTGACAATAACATGCTCCAAGACACATTTGTGACACCTAATATGTTAATTGCTGCTGCACTATGTGGCTGTGTCATGTATGTCACTACCATACCATCATAATTCATCGAAATCATGGAGGGGTCTGAAATTTTCACCCTAGTTGCATGTCCACTGTGAGAGACATAATAAAATAAAATAATCTGCAAATCAAAATGTACGATATTTTAATAATTTATTTGTGTGTTACTGCTGCAAATAAGTATTTGAACACCTGCCAATCAGCAACAATTCTTGCCCTCAAAAACCTGTTAGTCCACCTCTAAAAAGTCCACCTCCACTCCCCTTATTATTCTAAATTAGAAGCAACTGTTTGAGGTTGTTAGCTGCATGAAGACACCTGTCCACCTCACACAATCAGTAAGACTCCAACTACTAACATGGCTAAGACCAAAGAGCTGTTCAAAGACACCAGAGACAAAACTGCAGACCTCCACAAGGCTGGAAAGGGCTACGGGGCAATTGCCAAGCAGCTTGGTGAAAAAAGATCAACTGTTGGAGCAATTATTAGAAAATGGAAGAAGCTAAACATGACTGTCAATCTCCCTCGGACTGGGGCTCCATGCAAGATCTCACCTCGTGGCGTATCAATGATCCTAAGAAAGGTGAGGAATCAGCCCAGAACTACACGGGGAGCTGGTCAATGATCTGAAGAGAGCTGGCACCACTGTTTCCAAGGTTACTGTGGGTAATACACTAAGACGTCATAGTTTAAAATCATGCATGGCACGGTAAGGTTCCCCTGCTGAAATCAGCACACGTCCAGGCCCGTCTTAAGTTTGCCCATGACCCTTTGGATGATCCAGAGGAGTCATGGGAGAAAGTTACGTGGTCAGATGAGACCAAAATAGAACATTTTGGTCTTAATTCCACTCGTCGTGTTTGGAGGACGAAGAATGATGAGTACCATCCCAAAAACACCATCCCTACTGTGAAGCATGGGGGTGGAAGCATCATGCTTTGGGGGTGTTTTTCTGCACATGGGACAGGACGACTGCACTGTATTAAGGAGAGGATGACCGGGGCCATGTATTGTGAGATTTTGGGGAACAACCTCCTTCCCTCAGTTAGAACATTGAAGATGGGTCGTGGCTGGGTCTTCCAACATGACAATGACCCAAAGCACACAGCCAGGAGAACCAAGGAGTGGCTCCATAAGAAGCAGATCAAGGTTCTGGAGTGGCCTAGCCAGTCTCCAGACCTAAACCTATAGAAAATCTTTGGAGGGAGCTCAAACTCCATGTTTCTCAGCAACAGCCCAGAAACCTGGCTGATCTAAGATCTGTGTGGAGGAATGGGCCAAAATCCTGCTGCTGCTGCAGTGTGTACAAACCTGGTGAAAAACTACAGGAAACCTTTGACCTCTGTAACTGCAAACAAAGGCTACTGTACCAAATGTTAACATGGATTTTCACGGGTGTTCAAATACTTATTTGTAGCAGTAACACACACATAAATTATTTAAAAAATCATACATTGTGATTTCGTATTTTTATTTTATTTTTTAAAGATCATGTCTCTCACAGTGGACATGCACCTAATATGAAAATTTCAGACCCCTCCATGATTTCTAAGTGGGAGAACTTGCAAAGTCGCAGGGTGTTCAATATTTTCCTCACTATACATATATATACAGTATGTACATTTAAACTAACATTACTACCTTGAGATACTTATTTATACAAATTAATCCTACTTGCACCGTTATATTCTACCATCTTGTTGTTTACGATTTTTCATTTGGACTTTGTAAATACTATATTCTTTTGCACTTTTTGGTACTTTTTGTACCCTTATTGTACGCTTTAATATTTCCTGTTTTTTAAAGAACAAAAATGTTACATCATGTCATTTGGAGCAGTTTCTTTAAGTGATAAATATTTTGTCCCCTATCAGGAGGACTTTGTCAGTCTGCGGCCTGTCAGACAGATCTGTCCCGTAGGTAGATCTGTCCTATAGGTAAATCTGTTCCATAGGTAGATCTGTCCCATAGGTAGATCTGTCACATAGGTAGATCTGTCACATAGGTAAATCTGTCCCATAGGCAGATGTGTCCCGTAGGTAGATCTGTCCTATAGGTAAATCTGTTCCATAGGTAGATCTGTCCCATAGGTAGATCTGTCACATAGGTAAATCTGTCCCATAGGCAGATGTGTCCCATAGGTACCGGTAGATCTGTCCCATAGGTAGATAAGTTATAGATCTGTCCCATGGGTAGATCTGTCCAATAGGTAGATCTGTCCCATAGGTAGATCTGTCCCATACGATCTGTTCCATAGGTAGATTTGCCCCATAGGTAGATCTGTCCCATACAATCTGTTCCATAGGTAGATTTGCCCCATAGGTAGATCTGGCCATAGGTAGATCTGTCCCATAGGTAGATCTGTCCCATAGGTAGATCTGTCCATAGGTAGAACTGTTCCATATGTAGATCTGTCTCATAGGTAGATCTGTCCCATAGGTAGGTCTGCCTCATAAGTAGATCTGTCCCATAGATAGATCTGTTCCATAGATAGATCTGTCTCATAGGTAGATCTGTCCCATAGGTATATCTGTTCCATATGTAGATCTGTTCCATAGGTAGATATTTTCCATAAGTAGATCTGTTATATAAGTAGATCTGTCCCATAGGTAGATATGTTCCATATGTAGATCTGTTATATAAGTAGATCTGTCCCATAGGTAGATCTGTTCCATAGGTAGATCTGTCATATAAGTAGATCTGTCCCATAGGTAGATCTGTCCCATAGGTAGATCTGTTCCATTGGTAGATCTGTTCCATAGGTAGATCTGTCCCATAGGTAGATCTGTCCCATAAGTAGATCTGCCCCATTGGTAAATCTGTTCCATAGGTAGGTCTGTTCCATAGGTAGATCTGTTATATAAGTAGATCTGTCCCATGGGTAGTTCTGTTCCATAGGTAGATCTGTTCCATAGGTAAATCTGTTCCATAGGTAGGTCTGTTCCATAGGTAGGTCTGTTCCATAGGTAGGTCTGTTCCATATGTAAATCTGTTCCATGGTCTGTTCCATAGGTAGGTCTGTTCCATAGGTAGGTCTGTTCCATAGGTAGGTCTGTTCCATAGGTAGGTCTGTTCCATAGGTAGATCTGTTCCATAGGTAGATCTGTTATATAAGTAGATCTGTTCCATAGGTAGATCTGTTCCATAGGTAGATCTGTTCCATAGGTAAATCTGTTCCCTAGGTAGGTCTGTTCCATAGGTAGGTCTGTTCCATAGGTAGGTCTGTTCCATAGGTAGATCTGTTCCATAGGTAGATCTGTTCCATAGGTAGATCTGTTATATAAGTAGATCTGTTCCATAGGTAGATTTGCCTCATAGGTAGATCTGTCCCATACGATCTGTTCCATAGGTAGATTTGCCCCATAGGTAGATCTGTCCATAGGTAGATCTGTCCCATAGGTAGATCTGTCCCATAGGTAGATCTGTCCATAGGTAGATCTGTTCCATATGTAGATCTGTCTCATAGGTAGATCTGTCCCATAGGTAGGTCTGCCTCATAAGTAGATCTGTCCCATAGATAGATCTGTTCCATAGATAGATCTGTCTCATAGGTAGATCTGTCCCATAGGTAGATCTGTTCCATATGTAGATCTGTTCCATAGGTAGATATTTTCCATAAGTAGATCTGTTATATAAGTTGATCTGTCCCATAGGTAGATATGTTCCATATGTAGATCTGTTATATAAGTAGATCTGTCCCATAGGTAGATCTGTCCCATAGGTAGATCTGTTCCATAGGTAGATCTGTCATATAAGTAGATCTGTCCCATAGGTAGATTTGTTCCATAGGTAGATCTGTTCCATAGGTAGATCTGTCCCATAGGTAGATCTGTCCCATAAGTAGATCTGCCCCATTGGTAAATCTGTTCCATAGGTAGGTCTGTTCCATAGGTAGATCTGTTCCATAGGTAGATCTGTTATATAAGTAGATCTGTCCCATGGGTAGTTCTGTTCCATAGGTAGATCTGTTCCATAGGTAAATCTGTTCCATAGGTAGGTTTGTTCCATAGGTAGGTCTGTTCCATATGTAAATCTGTTCCATAGGTAGGTCTGTTCCATAGGTAGGTCTGTTCCATAGGTAGATCTGTTCCATAGGTAGATCTGTTATATAAGTAGATCGGTTCCATAGGTAGATCTGTTCCATAGGTAGATCTGTTCCATAGGTAGATCTGTTCCATAGGTAAATCTGTTCCATAGGTAGGTCTGTTCCATATGTAAATCTGTTCCATAGGTAGGTCTGTTCCATAGGTAGATCTGTTCCATAGGTAGATCTGTTATATAAGTAGATCTGTTCCATAGGTAGATATGTTATATAAGTAGATCTGTTCCATAAGTAGCCTTCACTGCTGTGTTTCAAGCCAACCTCCTGTTGGAACCTCAAAAGTAGACTTTTAACACATGCAAAACACAACCATACAATCATCATGTACAACAATCAAATGTTTTAGGCCAGGTGGCCAACTTGCTACTCACAGAAACAGCCTGTGGACAACCAAAGCAGTTCAGAAAAAGGTATGTAAGCTTAATCAAAGCTGATGAAGTCCTCGGGATGGTGGACGAAACGTTTCTTCACTTAAAGAAACTGGTCCAGATGACACAATTTAAACTTTTTTGTTGTTATCTACCTGGATGATTGAGCTTACAACCAACTTTTCCAGTGTTTTTTGTTGTTGTAGCGAGTCGAATCGGTTCTTCTCATCCTGAACATGTCACTGGATTGTTGACCTTGTTTTAATCTGCATATGACAAACAGCATAACACCTGACTGAGACAGGAGACATTTCTACATGCTCATGTACCTGAAGGCCTCGTAGGTGAGAACATCCTCGACGGGCTGGTTCAGAACCAGTTGCAGGGACCTGAACCAAACAAACATACAGCTCAGACTTTGTCATGCTGTTTAAGTTACATGCTCCTTCAGGTGTGGATGATAACGGCTGCTTCTGTTTACTTCCATGCACTTTGTATATGCAGTTGGTCAGTTATTGTGTGTTAACCTGCTCTGGACCAGGTTGTCTCCGCTGAACGTACCTGAAGAAGTCCTGATTGGACGAGTGCATGTGACGCACCACCTCCTTCTGTTCCTCGGCTCGCCTCCTCACAGCAGCCGGCAGAACATCTACAACGTCGTCTGAGAAATACGCAGGGCAGGTGTACGTGTCGGGCAGCACGCTTATGTAGGGGAACCAATCAGAAGCCTCCCCTCGGTGCCGCTCGCACACCAGGAAGACACAGAGCACCAGGAGGGGTGGCAGACGGCACCTCCAGCTGCAGGAGGAAAAAAAACGACATAAGATGCCAATAATACCTAAATACAACCCTGAATAAGAGTACCGGTACACGCATTATATGCTCGTTGAAAAACTATGATGCAGCAATCTATAGCAATGGGCCAGACAATCAGCAACCTTGTCTACTCATTGACCTTAATGTGTGACCTTGACCTTGGAGATGAGATGATGAAAAGTGTGCAAGACAATATCTACTAAAGACGTGTGTGAAGTTTTAATAAATTATCTTGAGTGGATCAGAAGTTATGGGCAGGACAAGAGAACATAAGGACATAGATGACATCAGAGCACGTCTGCCTTTCTACCAAAAAAAAGTTTAATGTAAACGGTGCTCTGCAGGTTTACCTCTTGATAAAGGGCCCCAGGTAGCTGTTCAGAACGGTGGTTGTGGTGAGAAGACAAGACTCAGGCAGAGAGATGATCATGTCACCAGGCTGACAACAGAAACAGAAGAAAATTAAACTTCTTTTAGCTGCTCTTGTCTTCAGGGTCACCACAGCGAACTAAGCCGCACGAAGACTTGGTATTTGTTTTTACACCAGATGTCCTCCCTGACACAACCACGGACCACCGAGCTACCACAGCCCTCTGTGTGGAGCAGAGAGCTGCCTTCTAGGGTGCCCGGGGGAGCAGATGGTGGGGGTTAAGGACCTTGCTTAAGGGCCCAGAGTGGAACAAATGAGGGTGGAGGCAAGTGTGGTTGTTTCACCTATCCCACCCACATTTTGATGTTATCGGTTTGTGGAGACGAACCAGCAATCTTCCGATCACATGCCCACCTTCTCTAACCTCTGCACCACCACTCCCCCCCAAACAGAAGAAAATGAAACACCTGGCATTTATTGAAGGAATGTTTATCACCCGCTGCCGTTCATGCCAGAGTTTTAAATGAAAATCATCTTTATTAGAAAGTCACAAGTTTGCATACATTGATAGGACTATGCCTTTATACAGTACTATTTGGGAACTCCCACATGAGGACGTCATGGCTTTGAAAACTTTTGATTGGTTAGTTGACCACAGGCCTTTGGTAGCACAACTGATAGAGCTGCCAACTCTCAGTGAGCAAGTCGTCAGGTCAAATCCCAGCCGGGGACAATTCTGGGTGGAGTTTTCCCGTTCTCTCCGTGCATGTGTGGGTTTTCTCTGGGTACTCCAGTTTCCTCCCACATACCAAAAACATACATGTTAGACTGATAGTACAGTAACTCTAAATTGTCTCTAGGTGTGAGCGAGAGAGTGAATGGTTGTTTGTCTCGTTTGTTTCTATGTGTCCCTGTGATGGACTGGAGTCCTGTCCAGGGTGTCTCCTCCCTCTCGCACAGTGACCCCTGTGACCAAAAAATGAAGAAGCGGGTAAAATATAATGGATGGATAGTTGACCACTTCTTCTTTCAGCTGTTCCCTCTTCATCCATTGCCACAGTGAGTCCTCCTCCTCCATATCACTCTGTCCTCACTCCAGCTACCTCCATGTCTTCTCTAACTGCATCCATATATCTCCTCTTTGTTTTTTTCCTGGCAGCTGCATTTCTAACATCCTTCTACCAATATACCAACTGTCCCTCCTCTGGACATGTCCAAACCATCTCAGTCTGGCCTCTCTAACTTTATCTTAGCACTTTGAGATTTTTGTTAATGAAAAGTGCATTATAAATTAAATTCATTATTATTATTATTATCTCTGTCCTTCAACCGGTTAGTTAGCCTGGTTAAAACCAGACCCTTGTCCTTCACTTCGCTTCGTACTAGGGTCTGGACTTTCTCCATAGAGAACCGATTCTTGCTGGAGGCGTGGCCTCTGCTGAGGAACAAAACCATTGGATCTTAGAAAAATTTTGAACAGGGAAAGCATTCTGCTCCCTCCCCCTCAGAGCCATATATGGCTGCTCCCCCGTGGTCTGTTGAACTTGACATCTGCTCCGCCTCCTGCTGCATTTTCTCTCGCTGCAGCTGCATATTCTGTGTTTATATGTTAATAAAACGTTCTAAAAAAATAAAATAAAACCATGGAGCGCTGGTCCAGCACACCAGAAGACCAGAAAATCTGCAGGGACTCGGGCAGCAACGTAAAACCCGAGTTTAATTCTCTCGTGACAACCTGAGGCATTTCCTCATCATTGCACTCAGCGGAGGGGGAGGAGGAGGGAGGAGGGAGCGATCACTTGACTTTTGGCAAAAAAACAAAAGAAAACTCCAGATAAGGGATTAAGAAGGGGAATTTAATACATTTGTGTCACATATAAAACAGTCCTGCATCGCTTTGCATCGCTTTGAATGAGAACATGCGAATGCTCGCTGGCTGCGCGCTGGGACAGGTGGGGGCGTGGGTTAGGGGCCAAAAACTCCGCCCCTTCTGTTCTCTGATTGGTCCGGTCAAAAATCAGCCGGAGAAATCCTTGTCTATGGGAGAAGTCCCAGACCCAGCAGTGAAGGGAAATGAGAATTGAGCGGAGCTGCGTAGGAATGGCGAGGGCCAGGCTACTGGTTAGTTGATACATCTCAAACTTTCTACTCCAAAAATATATAAGAAAAGGAATCATCAACCTCCACAACTCTGGTTCATCCTTGGGTAGTATCCAAATGAAGAAGGTTCATCTCTTCAAACAAATGTACACAAGTGCAGGTAGTTCCCGACTTACGAGCGCTCTTACCTACGAGGTTCCAGACTTACGAGCTGGCGAACGAGCAGTAAATTTGTAAAGAACATACAAAAAATACAGCACTTTCATGTGTTTTTAGATGAAAGTGTGTTAGCTAACCATTTGGAAACAAGTTTCTGAGCATGTTTATGAACTAGTATGAACATTTGTGATGAAAAACGAGTGTTCGTAGTAGCGCTAGCATAAATTTTCCGATTTACGACCGAAAATCCGGACTTACGAGAACACGTGTTTCGTGTTCCGACGTACGAATTTTCGTCTTACGAGAGCCTCGCAGGAACGGAACTCGCTCGTAAGTCGGGGACTACCTGTATAAACACCATGATAATGTCCTTCCATCATACCGCTCAGGAAGGAGACAGGTTCTGTGTTCCTGAGATGAATGTGCTTGTGTGAACGTATCAACCCCAGAATAAAAGCAAAAACTTGGTGAAGATGATGCTGAAGCTGGTCAGAATCATAATATCTACAGTGAAACAGCATGTCCTGAAAGCAACACGAAAAGGAAAAATTGCAATTGCCATATTTCAAGACATGTCCTGCAGTCCAATGAAACTAAAAACTGAACTGTTTAGCCTTAATGTTCTTTTGGAGAAAAAAAGAAGAAAGACTGCACCATCAGAACTGTATAGCATGGGGGTGGCAGCATCATGCTGTGGGGGTGTTTGCTGCAGAAGGGTCTGGTGCACTTCACAGAATAGATGGACTCACAAGGAAAATAAACGTGGAAATACTGATGCAACATCTCAGTTAGTTAAAGCTTGGATGCAGATGGGTCTTTAAATGGACACAGACTTGAGTTACAAAGTGGTTTAAGGACGACAAAGTCAATGTTTTGGCGTGGCCATCACCAAGCCCTGATCTCACTCCCACAGAAAAAATGTGGGCGGAGCTAAGCAATCATGCGTAACAAAACAAGGTGGCCTCCTACAGACCTGACTCGGTTGCACCGGTTCTGTCAGGAGGAACGGGACAAAATTACAGCAAACTATTGTGAGAACACACATCTCTGTGTGTGTGTATTTTCAAGTATGCCACCATGACAGACAGATAAAAACGTTTTGAAAAGTTTAGTGATAAACGTATAAAAACAAATTAAAATCTCCAGTGTTTCAGATAAAAACAGCCGGTGTGATTACAGAAGAACTGCGGACAGCATCATCTGAATTACAAAAACATTTAAGTCCTTACAGATGATTTGTCACAGCTGTCCAGCTGTTTAGTCTTTTTAAATGACGACTATTGTGCATCATGAAAAGCAACTAGTGATAACTGCCGGTGTGTGTGTTTGTCTGTTAGCGAAATATGTTATGAACTACTAGATTTTAACGAAACTCCAAGAAAGTATTGCTTGGCTGGACATCTGGTTCACTTTAGAGTTATTTCAAGCCAAACTACGACTCAGTTTTACAGATGAGCTCACATTTGGCATGGTAGTAGCTGAGAGTCATTCACAACACATACCCTGAGAGTAGGGATGGGAATTGATAAGAAATTATCAATATCGATGCCGTTATCGATGTCCTTTAACGATTCAATTCCTTATCAATTCTGTTATCAATTCTCATTTGGGTAAAAAAATTATAGTAAACCATTTGTGTTCATAAAGAATTTAATATTTCACCAAAACCAAACCAAAAATATGTAGTATGCCATTGCCTAACAAATAAAACTTCATCAACAAAAACAAAAAACAAACTAGCAATTTTTGTTTAGAAATATTAACATGTCCGCTTTTTCAGGAAGGATACGGGATCTTTCAGGACTAATGGTATCCCCAGCTGTGGAGAACACCCTCTCAGATGTGGTGGAGGATGCTTGTACACAGAGATATTTCTCAACAAAAACAAAAAACAAACTAGCAATTTTTGTTTAGAAATATTAACATGTCCGCTTTTTCAGGAAGGATACGGGATCTTTCAGGACTAATGGTATCCCCAGCTGTGGAGAACACCCTCTCAGATGGGGTGGAGGATGCTTGTACACAGAGATATTTCTCTGCAAAAGATGATAATAGTGGCAGTGTGTCCTTCTTCATCCACCACCAGAGGGTTGGGCTGTCCTTTCTTGGAATTGGTGTTAGGCTTCTGTATAGTTGGATTTCACGATCAAGTAAACTCATAAACTCATGCATTTGCACAAGATATCACTCTCAGGCTGAGAGTGATATCTTGTGCAAATGCATGAGTTTATGCGCGTAACAGTGCTTTATGAGATGTTTTGCTAACAAACACACACAGGCCATAATAGGATCTGGACTGTCTTCTCTTACTGTCATCACAATAATAATAATGTCACATTTGTCATCTGTGTATGTTTCCATACAAGACGAAAAACTACGAAGGAGTTAAAAAACAATTTAAAATAATTAAATTTTAATAATAATAATAAAAAACAAAAACAAATTAAAATAATTATATTTTAATAATAATAATAAATAATAATTAATTCAATTTATAACGCACTTTTCATTAATAAAAATCTCTTTTAACACAAAGCAAGAGTACAAACTCTTGTAATAAACATTACCTTAATACTCCAGAGAGTCTGCAGCCCTCTGCCGGTGTCTGAAGGAGAACACGAGGTGTAAGTTGGCATCTTTAGCATCAATTACTGCCGTTTTTTTATTTTATCACTTTAAAATAGTTTTAGTGTTTCTGATGGAGCTAAATGTTACTGTACTATATGTTATATGTTACTATGTAACTATATGTTACTGTACAATATGTTATGTTACTATATACCTATATATTACTGTACTATATGTTATTTATTACTGTATAACTATGTTACTGTACTATATGTTGTATGTTACTATATAACTATATGTTACTGTACTATATGTTGTATGTTACTATATAACTATATGTTACTATACTATATGTTGCTATGTAACTATATGTTACTGTACTATACAGTATGTTATATGTTACTATATAACTATACTGTATGTTACTGTACTATATGTTATATGTTAATGTATAACTGCAAACTGGAATCCAAAAAAGTTGGGACACTAAACAAATTGTGAATAAAAACTGAATGCAATGATGTGGAGGTGCCAACATCTAATATTTTATTCAGAATAGAACACAAATCACAGATCAAAAGTTTAAACTGAGAGAATGTATCATTTTAAGGGAAAAATATGTTGTTTCAAAATTTCATGGCGTCAACAAATCCCCAAAAAGTTGGGACAAGTCCATTTTTACCACTGTGTGGCATCCCCCCTTCTTCTTACAACACTCAACAGACGTCTGGGGACAGAGGAGACCAGTTTCTCAAGTTTAGAAATAGGAATGCTCTCCCATTCATGTCTAATACAGGCCTCTAACTGTTCAATCGTCTTGGGCCTTCTTTGTTGCACCTTCCTCTTTATGATGCACCAAATGTTCTCTATAGG
>JBBPBX010042746.1:0-28253 GCA_038048925.1 Garcialebias charrua | reverse complement strand
CATCCATCCATCCATTTTCGTCCGCTTATCCGGGGTCGGGTCGCGGGGGTAGCAGCCTAAGTAGGGAGGCCCAGACTTCCCTCTCCCCAGCCACTTGGAGCAGCTCCTCTGGGGGAATCCCAAGGCGTTCCCAGGCCAGCCGAGAAACATAGTCCCTCCAGCGTGTCCTGGGTCTTCCTCTGGGTCTCCTCCCGGTGGGACATGCCCGGAACACCTCACCAGGGAGGCGTCCAGGAGGCATCCTAACCAGATGCCCGAGCCACCTCAACTGGCTCCTCTCGATGTGGAGAAGCAGCGGCTCTACTCCGAGTCCCTCCCGGATGACTGAGCTTCTCACCCTATCTCTAAGGGAGAGTCCAGACACCCTGCGGAGAAAACTCATTTCAGCCGCTTGTATCCGAGATCTCGTTCTTTCGGTCATAACCCAGAGCTCATGACCATAGATGAGGGTGGGAACGTAGATCGATCGGTAAATTGAGAGCTTTGCCTTTTGACTCAGCTCTCTCTTCACCACGACAGACCGGTACAGCGCCCGCTTCACTGCGGACGCTGCACCTATCCGCCTATCGATCTCACGCTCCAGTTTTCCCTCATTCGTGAACAAGATCCCGAGATACTTAAACTCCTCCACTTGGGGCAGGACCTCCTCCCCGACCCGGAGAGGGCATGCTACCCTTTTCCGGCTCAAGACCATGGCCTCGGATTTGGAGGAACTGATCCTCATCCCGGCTGCATCACATTCAGCTGCAAACCGCTCCAGCGAAAGCTGTAGATCACGAACTGATGAAGCCAATAGGACCACATCATCTGCAAAAAACAGAGAAGCGATTCTAAGGCCACCAAAACGGATCCTCTCAACACCTTGGCTGCGCCTAGAAATTCTGTCCATAAAAGTTATGAACAGAATCGGTGACAAAGGGCAACCTTGGCGGAGTCCAACTCTCACAGGGAACGAGCCTGACTTACTGCCAGCGATGCGGACCAAGCTCTGACACCGGTCGTACAGGGACCCAACAGCCCGTATCAAAGGGCCCGGTACCCCATACTCCCGGAGTACCCCCCACAGAAGCCCCCGAGGGACGCGGTCGAATGCCTTTTCCAAGTCCACAAAGCACATGTAAACTGGTTGGGCAAACTCCCACGCACCCTCCAGGACCCTGTTGAGGGTGTAGAGCTGGTCTAGTGTTCCACGACCAGGACGAAAACCACACTGCTCCTCCTGAATCCGAGGTTCGACTATCCGACGGACCCTCCTCTCCAGAACCCCTGAATAGACCTTACCAGGGAGGCTTAAGAGTGTGATCCCCCTATAGTTGGAACACACCCTACGGTCCCCCTTTTTGAATAGGGGAACCACCACCCCAGTCTGCCAATCCAAGGGAACTGCCCCCGATGTCCACGCGATATTGCAGAGTCGCGTAAGCCAACACAACCCCACAACATCCAGAGCCCTAAGGAACTCAGGACGAATCTCATCCACCCCAGGAGCCTTGCCACCGCGGAGCTTTTTAACCACCTCGGCGACCTCAGCACCAGAGATTGGAGAGCCCGACCCAAAGTCCCCAGGCTCCACTTCCTCAGTGGAAGACGTGCCAGTAGGATTGAGGAGGTCTTCGAAGTACTCCGCCCACCGACTCACAACATCCCGAGTTGAGGTCAACAGCACGCCATCCCCACCATAAATGGTGTTGGTCGCGTACCGCTTTCCCCCCCTGAGACGTCGGATGGTGGACCAGAATCGCCTCGAAGCCGTACGGAAGTCATTCTCCATGGCCTCTCCGAACTCCTCCCACGCCCGAGTTTTTGCCTCAGCAACCACCCGAGCCGCATGCCGCTTGGACTGCCGGTATCTATCTGCTGCTTCCGGGGTCCCACAGGCCAAAAAGGCCCAATAGGACTCCTTTTTCAGCCTGACAGCATCCCTCACCGCCGGTGTCCACCACCGGGTTCTAGGGTTGCCACCACGACAGGCACCAACAACCTTGCGGCCACAACTCTGATAAGCTGCCTCGACAATAGAGGCGCGGAACATGGCCCACTCGGGCTCAATGTCCCCCGCCTCCCTCGGAACGTGTTCAAAGCTCTCCCGGAGGTGGGAGTTAAAGCTCCGTCTTACGGGAGACTCTGCCAGACGTTCCCAGCAGACCCTCACAATACGTTTGGGTCTGCCAGGTCTGACCGGCATCCTCCCCCACCATCGGAGCCAACTCACCACCAGGTAGTGGTCAGTTGACAGCTCCGCCCCTCTCTTCACCCGAGTGTCCAGGACATGCGGCCGCAGATCAGATGAGACGACAACAAAGTCGATCATCGAACTGCGACCTAAGGTGTCCTGGTGCCAAGAGCACACATGGACACCCTTATGCCTGAACATGGTGTTTGTTATGGACAATCCATGACGAGCACAGAAGTCCAACAACAGAACACCGCTCGGGTTCAGATCAGGGGGGCCGTTCCTCCCAACCACACCCCTCCAGGTCTCACTGTCATTGCCCACGTGAGCGTTGAAGTCCCCCAGCAGAACAAGGGAGTCCCCAGGAGGCGCACCCTCCAATACCCCCTCCAAGGACTCCAAAAAGGGTGGGTAATCTGCGCTGCCGTTTGGTGCATAGGCACAAACAACAGTCAGAGCCCGTCCCCCCACACGTAGGCGAAGGGAGGCTACCCTCTCGTTCACCGGGGTGAACCCCAACGTACAGGCACCGAGATGGGGGGCAACCAGTATGCCCACTCCTGCTCGGCGCCTCTCACCAGGGGCAACTCCAGAGTGGAAGAGTGTCCAACCCCTCTCAAGGAAACTGGTTCCAGAGCCAGAGCCATGCGTTGAGGTGAGTCCGACTATTTCTAGCCGGAACCTCTCAACCTCACACACTAGCTCAGGCTCCTTCCCCACCAGAGAGGTGACATTCCATGTCCCAATGGCCAGCTTCTGTAGCCGAGGATCAGACCGCCAGGGTCCCCGCCCTCGGCCACCACCCATTCCACAATGCACCCGACCCCTTTGGCCCCTCTCACAGGTGGTGAGCCCATGGGAAGGGGGACCCACGTCTCCTCTTCGGGCTGTGCCCGGCCGAGCTCCATGGGTAAAAGCCCGGCCACCAGGCGCTCGCCAACGTGCCCCTCCTCCGGGCCTGGCTCCAGAGTGGGGCCCCGGTGACCCGCGTCCGGGCGAGGGAACATTGTTTCCATTTATTTTTCTCATCATAAGGGGTCTTGTGGGCTGCGCTTCGTCTGGTCCCTCACCTAGGACCTGTCTGCCTTGGGTGACCCTACTAGGGGCATGAAGCCCCTGACAGCATAGCTCCTAGGATCATTGGGACACTCATACCCCTCCACCACGGTAAGGTGGCAGCCCAGGGAGGGGGCTTTCTTAAACTAAATTGCAATAAAACAGAACTTCTTTTAATTGGAACTAAATCAATACTAAACAAACTTCATAGCTTCTCCATTCCGGTTGATAACGCTTCCATCTTTCCCTCCCATCAGGTTAAGAGTCTGGGTGTCATCCTTGATAGCACCCTCTCCTTCTCCTCCCATGTCAATAATATCACTCGGTCAGCCTACTTTCATCTTCGAAACATTAATCGTCTCCGTCCTTCCCTCACTCCTCACTCCACTGCTGTTCTGGTCCACAGTCTGGTCACCTCTCGTTTAGATTATTGTAATTCTCTTCTTTTTGGCCTACCTCAGAAAACCCTTCGTAAATTACAACTGGTCCAAAATTCAGCTGCCCGTATCATTACACGGACCCCCTCAATCCATCACATCACACCTGTTTTAAAACAGCTTCATTGGCTTCCCATCCCATATCGCATCAATTACAAAATACTCCTCCTTACATTCAAAGCTGTCCACAACCTTGCTCCTCCATACCTTTCAGACATTATTCACATTGCTACACCTGCTCGTACCCTCAGATCCTCTTCTTCCATCCAGCTCATTGTTCCCATTGCCCGTCTTGTTACTATGGGGAGCAGAGCATTCAGCTGCTCTGCTCCCCAGCTCTGGAACTCACTCCCACCTGATATTCGCAACACAGACTCATTGCCACATTTCAAAGTCAAACTCAAACTCACCTGTTTAAAGTAGCCTATGCACTATGATAACAACTGCATTGTCTTATTTTTCATTTTAATTCATTTTACTTGTTTTTCCTGTGTTTATAATATTGTGTCTGGTTTATTTTTATTTTTTATGATTGACAATGTAAGGTGACCTTGAGTGCCAAGAAAGGTGCCTACAAATAAAATGTATTATTATTATTATTATTATCGCGTGTTTCCTGCAGTTTATTTGTTTATTATTTTTTATTTTTAAATTTATTTTAATTTTTTTGTCTGGAAAATTAGCCGTGCGGTCAGTGCCTCAAGCAGGCTTGCTCAGGTAAGTTTTAAATAAAAAAATAAATGTCACATTTTTGTCATCTGTGTATGTTTCCCATACTTGACAGACGAAGAAAGCACTTTATCTAATGTCTATTTGCATTTCTGACTGATATGCCTCTAAAATTTTAGATGGCTGTTTGTTAAAAAAGCCTTCAGCTGACTGTTTATTCTAAAAGTGGCAACTGGTGAGTTTTGTTTTTGGAGCTAGCATGCTAATGCTAGCCTTTATCTAATGCTTATATTATTATATCACCATTCCTGACTGATATCCTCTCCACTTTATGGTGGCTCTGTTTGTGATAAAAGCCTTCAGCTGACTGTTTATTCTAAAAGTGGCAACTGGTGAGTTTTTTTTTTTCTTTGTTTGTTTGTGGAGTTAGGTTGCCAGCGCAGGTTATTGTACAGTATTGGACTCTGATGGCTACATTTATTTTAATTTGCTTATAAAAATGATCAAACATTAATAATTTTATATACTAAATGTCACTTGTGGTGTTTTACTATTTCTTAACACTGTATTGATCTGGAGAATGAAAACAAAGCCTCTTGCAAGTAGAAATGCAGAAATGTTTTAATCTCACTTATTTTCCTTTCTATAATTTATATATAATTTATTTATTTATATATATTTTTGTTTGTTCTTTGTTGTTTTAGTGAGTCAAATTGGCTCTTCTCATCCTGAACATTTAAATGTTCTGTTGACATGGTATTCATCTGCATTTGATAAAAAAAAAAAAAACAGTTTGAACTTTGTTTTTTGTTTTTTTCATTTTGGAGAAATAGCCCCCCCTGGTGGACATTTCACGGGCCGCAACTGGTTGAGGGACCAACTGACCAAATCCATAAATTATAGTTCATAAGATTTGTAGGAGAGAGGCTCTAAAGCAGTTTCACAGACAGGACAGAGCAAAGCAAAGTGTAGAGGGAGAGGAGGAGGCGTCCGTCCTTGACAAGAGAACTGTCCAGTGTGTCCCTGTGATGGACTGGAGATGGATGATGGATGGATGGATGGATGGATGGAAGTTTTCAACAGAGCAGAAGCCGATCTGTCCCAGATGTTTTACTGGTAAACTGACGCCCGCTGCAGCTGACGTGGATACATCTGAGCTGAGTCGTGGAGCTCTTCACTGGTTCTGTACGTACCAGGAAGCCGTTTTAACATGTTCTCCAGAAGCTTGTGAGGACAAAAAGAGACATCACTCAGAGAAAATGGTCCAAAACACCACATTCTGTTCTCCATTATTCTGAGAGTGTCTCTGCAGTCGTCTCTTTTCAAGGACTCTGTCAGACAAGAGCAAACCTCCAGCGGCTTCTCTCCGAGCACGAAACGATCATTTCTTCTGATTGGGACATGATGAACATCACAAGATCCACAACTCTGTGCTTAGAAAACAAAGGTTTCTACATCCTGTCCCACGTTCACAATGTACAAACTGAACGACTTTAGTGCAACTTAACACGCTCCAAAGGACAGACATGTTTAATGATTCTGCGTGGGAGAAGTTATGAAAATACTGTCAAGACTTAAAAAATAGAATAAATCAAATATGCTGTATGTACAGCATGTTTAAGGTAAGTCTCACTAAGTTCAAGTTTATTATTATTCTCACCACATGTGGTACATGAGGTGGAACACAATTATGTACTCAATAATAATAATAATAATGAATTTAATTTGTAACACACTTTTCATTAACAAAAATCTCAAAGTGCTAAAGTCCCAGTTACATCCAAAAATAGCAAAAATATAAAGTATATAAAGAAACACGGATCTAAGCTATACACTAAACACAAATAATGTAAAATAATATGGTGTCTTGAACAGCAGCCTGAACATGAGTCTGTTGTGAGCAGATGAGTATGAATACAGCAGCTTAAAGGCCAGAGATCAGCAGCACAGATAAAGTGACATATCACCAATAAAAGTGGAATTATAGATTTTTTTATTTTTTTTACTGTGATTATTCTGGTCAGAGATTCCTGAGTCTAACAGCCTCAGGGTAGAAGCTGTTCCTCAGTCTAGTGCTCTACACGTAATGCTCCTCAACATCCTGCCTGATGGGAGCGGGGCAAAAAGTGTGTGTGCTACACATCTAAATAAAATAAAAACACCAATGACCTGTATCAAAAGTTCTGAGTTTTTAGTTATTTTTTATAAGGAAACACACACCTTAAACTTAAACTTTGAGCTAAAACACAAATATATTTTCAAATAACTCTCAAATAAATCAGAAAGTTTCTGCACAATCATCACTGATCACAATGTTGAGTTGAACCAANCTGAGAGTGTCTCTGCAGTCGTCTCTTTTCAAGGACTCTGTCAGACAAGAGCAAACCTCCAGCGGCTTCTCTCCGAGCACGAAACGATCATTTCTTCTGATTGGGACATGATGAACATCACAAGATCCACAACTCTGTGCTTAGAAAACAAAGGTTTCTACATCCTGTCCCACGTTCACAATGTACAAACTGAACGACTTTAGTGCAACTTAACACGCTCCAAAGGACAGACATGTTTAATGATTCTGCGTGGGAGAAGTTATGAAAATACTGTCAAGACTTAAAAAATAGAATAAATCAAATACAGGTAGTCCCCGACTTACGAGCGCTCTGACCTACGAGGTTCCGGACTTACGAGCTGGCGAATTTTTGGAAAAAACGCAAAAAATACCGAGTTTTTCTGTGTTTTTTCACCACAGTTCGTTAGCTAAACATGTGGACACACGTTTCCGATCATTTTTATGCACTCGTAAGCAGTTTTTCGATGAAAAACGAGTGTTTGTAGTCGCGCTAGCAAAACCGTTCCAACTTACGAGCGAAATTCCGGACTTACGAGACACGTGGCGGCCGTTCCGAATTACGAGATTTCCATGTTACGAGCAACTCGTTGTAACGGACCTCGCTCGTAAGTCGGAGACTACCTGTATACTGTATGTACAGCATGTTCAAGGTAAGTCTCACTAAGTTCAAGTTTATTATTATTCTCACCACATGTGGTACATGAGGTGGAACACAATTATGTACTCAATAATAATAATAATAATAATAATAATAATAATAATAATAATGAATTTAATTTGTAACACACTTTTCATTAACAAAAATCTCAAAGTGCTAAAGTCCCAGTTACATCCAAAAATAGCAAAAATATAAAGTATATAAAGTAACACGGATCTAAGCTATACACTAAACACAACTAATGTAAAATAATATGGTGTCTTGAACAGCAGCCTGAACATGAGTCTGTTGTGAGCAGATGAGTATGAATACAGCAGCTTAAAGGCCAGAGATCAGCAGCACAGATAAAGTGACATATCACCAATAAAAGTGGAATTATAGATTTTTTTATTTTTTTTACTGTGATTATTCTGGTCAGAGATTCCTGAGTCTAACAGCCTCAGGGTAGAAGCTGTTCCTCAGTCTAGTGGTCTACACGTAATGCTCCTCAACATCCTGCCTGATGGGAGCGGGGCAAAAAGTGTGTGTGCTACACATCTAAATAAAATAAAAACACCAATGACCTGTATCAAAAGTTCTGAGTTTTTAGTTATTTTTTATAAGGAAACACACACCTTAAACTTAAACTTTGAGCTAAAACACAAATATATTTTCAAATAACTCTCAAATAAATCAGAAAGTTTCTGCACAATCATCACTGATCACAATGTTGAGTTGAACCAAAGTTCATGCTCAATGATCCAGGTAAAAATCCATCAATGTTCAGGGACCTGCTGAATATGAGAAGTCCCATTCAGACCAAATAACTGAAAAATTATTTCATATTTTTACAAATATAATAAAAAGGACCCATGATAATAATAATAATTAAAAAAAGGCTGCAGACATCACAGTTCAAAGATAAATCAATCTGCAACAGGAACAAAAAAAAAGACGTTTTTAGACACATAAGTAAATCTTCTTTCATAATGCAGTAAAGTGTACAAATATTTATTATAATTTATTAATACTGATATGAATTCAGCCCCATTCTGATGGACTTTAAGTCATCTGAAACTCATTAGTTTCATAAATGCTGCATGAAGGACAAAAGTCAAGAAATGGTTTGTTCAGCAGGTTTAAAATGACCAGCAGTGATTCTCAACAGATGGGTCCCAACCCAGAGGTGGGCCGTGTAAATGTCTTCAGCGGGTCATGGGCTCTGCCTGGGCAAACATTATGTTAGGAAAATAATAAATGTTTGGATTTTTAATTTAGACCTACAGTTAGTCCTTTATTAACGGCATGAATAAATTTAAAATACTTTGTTAGCATCGCCACATGCTGGTGGTTGTGGTTTATCAATAAAAAAAGCTTTTTGTCTGTTTGCGTATGTGATATCGTATTTTACTGTTTCAGCTTCAAACTGCATCTCTTCGTAAATCTGAGTTTAATTTTAGCCTCCGTTTAGGTTGCGGCTCATCTTTAAAGGGTCCCAAAGCCACACAAGAATTGTTTTACCAAGTATAACTCAAGAATAACTTGAATAAACCATCAAAACAGAATAAAACCCAAAGTAAAGGCAAATAAATATAAATTTCTTGTATAATAAAAACCCAGTTGTCGTGTTTAACTTGAGCTAAAAGGCAGATGATCAGCCGAGTCTCAGCTCACCGCTCTGCAGATCCAGCAGGTGAGATGTACCTTCCAACCATAGTTTATGGGAATACAATATTTTTTATGCATTTTTAATAAAAAGGTTCATGCCTGTGGACAGCTCAGCTGTGCTGCAGGTTTTAATATTTATTAATGAATCATTTAATCCCCTGAGGGAACAAACTGATGACCTCCACTAGTTGAACCTTTTGAGTCAAACCTCCACATCCCCGCAGCTCTTCTCATGAATCATCTCATCTCATGCTCTTTTTCTTCAAACCGCCTCCTAAACTGCAGCTCTTTGAATAAATTGTGTTGCCGTTCGTACTTTGTTAATCATCATCTGGTGGCATGAGACAAATTTCAGAAGAGATGACTCTAAAAACAGCAAGTTTTTAATTAAATAACCAATAAATTGTTTTCTGTTGACTGACAAAGGTTTATTAAATGTCAAAAAATAATCAATTGAAGGATATTTCCATGACAGTTTGAGGAGAAAAACTGCAAAAGAAACTCAAAAGTATCAGTTTATGATGGATGCTGAATGAAGATGGATGAGCAAGTTATCTTTTTGGGAAATGTATAACAAAATTGCTCTGTTTTTCAATAATTGTTTTAGAAGTTGCCAAGATTATAAGTAAAACATATAACCGTGCTTCTGTCAGCTTTGTAATTTGTAATTTCATATTTTTACACAAGGACTAAATGAAAAGTCTGCAGTTCTGTAAATGAATGAAAGCAAACAGCCTGTTTTGTCCTTTCATGAGCATTTTATTCTATAATTATGTTACAGCATTGTAACATTTTGCACAATCTCTTAGAGCTTGGCATAGATGTTGGAGATGATTCTCAGCTACTACCACAGTAAAAATTTACTCAGTATCTGTCAAACTCATTAACTTATAGCTTGATTTTACGTCTCACAGGTTAAAGCTCTTGACTTGGATTGACTAAAATCCAGTTGGTTGTAGACGTACATTCAATGATTATTTCAAAGAGTTTCATTAAAAGCTGCCTAGTGTTTTGTGAGATATTTTGATAACGGACCAAAAGAGCTGATCCTCATTTTCTGGACAAGGTCTTAAAGTCTGGGAGAAAAATGAAGCTGCTTAAAAACACCAGAACTGAACAGGTCTCAACACATGAAGGCTCTGATTGGCAACTTTACATTTGACTGTAAGTGGCTTCTGTTTTTGAAAACAATCATTTTATCATTTGATTCCATATTTAGCTACGCAGACTATATCAAACAATAAACAATGAGGCATATTATTTTTATTGGTTTTAGTATCCTTTCTTTATTTGATTGCATTGTGTATGTGGCTTTAAATATCTGTTAAGTTTCTGGGGAAAACCAATGCAGACATGTTTTAGTTTTCTACACTGACATTATCTAGCTGTTTTTTTTTTAATACTTTTCCTTTTACAGTACTGTAATTACCATTTAATTTAACTTGTTTAAAATAAAAATAATAAAATTGTACTCATCTTTTATCTACTGTTGTCTTTGGTGTCCACTGTTGTCATCACTCTGTTAAAAATTCAGGTCTCTCTTGTAAAGGAGTCCCCGAGGCTCATTGGGACTAACCTGTAGAAATAAAGGTTGGATGAATGTGAAAGTAAGCTCGACCCTCATCTGACGTCATTTTACCATCATTAAAGGAGCGACTTGAAATGTGCATTAATGATGCATCAAAGGTGCCAGAAATGACAATACAGGTAGTCCCCTACTTAAACGAGTTCTGTTCCTACGCCTGTTCGTATGTCGAAACAGGAAGGCCTGTTAGCATGTTAGCTCCATACATTTGGAGCCATAATGAAGGGAAAAAAGAGTTAATAACTTACTGGGAGCTGGTGAAGCCGTTCCTCCATGTTTTAGCATGTTAGCTCGGGGTCCCAGCAACATCCGAGGCCGAGAGGCCGTTTCTTCGCCTGAGACGTCCACAGAGTTCACCGAGCATTTCCAGTTCATGTATTGGAGCGAGGCAACCTCTGATCGGACACACGGTCCGTCCAAAGCTGGCTGTCGAGGCCGGAGCTAACCAAAGCTAACCGAAAACTGGCGGACACTGCTGAAAACTGGCGGACACTGCCGAAAACTGGCGGACACTGCCGAAAACTGGCGGACACTGCCGAAAATTGGCGGACACTGCCGAAAACTGGCGGACACTGCCGAAAATTGGCGGACACTGCCAAAAACTGGCGGACACTGCCGAAAATTGGCGGACACTGCCGAAAACTAGCGGACACTGACGGAAACTGCCGGAAATTGCGTAAATCGGCTTCAAAATAATAATAATAATAATAATAATAATACTTTATTTATAAAGCCATTTAAAACAACCACAGCTGCAACAAAGTGCTGTACACATAAAATCAAGAACATTTAAACACATAAAATAAAAAATTTCAATTGTTTTTTTATGAGATGCGTGACGTAACCCCGAAACGTCGTAAGTCGAGGCCGTCGTAAGTCGAGGACTACCTGTACTTATAGGCATTTCTGTACATCGTCTAATCTTTGCATTTTTTATTGTAGGTTTCAAACAACTTCCTTCTGCTTTTATGCTTTAGCTTCTAATTTTCTAGACAAACCTCCTTGTTAAAGCCAATGACACAAATGGTTGCACATTCAGCTTTAATCACATTTATAAGACAGCCAGGAGAGAAGTCTGCCCCACAGAAACATAAAAAACAGCACTTCTGTGCTCTGGAAAATGTTTTTGCTTTAAATCTGTTAAATTATGGAGCTTTTTGTGGGAAAAAAAGGCACCCAGTTTCCTTACATAAGGTAAAAGCCCTTCATTCTGAGTGTGCGCCACCATTTTCACTCCATGCCTCAGTTTCTGCTGTTAGGAGGCAAAAGCACACACAACTCTGAGTGTGATTCGTCATGATGCACAGAGCAGGTGAATGTGATTTTACAGTGGGGGGGTGAGCTTCAGGGCTTTTACAGCTTTGCTTTGTGAACTTTTGAATAGGTTGGATGTGACTTGAAGGATTTCTTCAAGAACTAAATCAGGCTGAAGGGGATGTTAAAGACACAAAACATGAGCGATGAAAAGACTTGGATTAGACAGAACAACCAGGTTTTGTTTAACCAGGAAGTTCTGAAGTCATGAGATGTGGTCTGACCCCAGAGGCCAGGATCTGCTCCTGTAACCAAACTCTGAGGACATAGGAAGAGAAAAGAGGAAGAAACCAGTGACGGTGACATTTATATCCATGAGATCAAAGACAAAACTTTGTTTTTACTCAGTTACAGGAAACCCTAGCGCATGAGAAAACCCTGGTGCAGCAGGATGTTCGATAATAAATCGATCGAGCTGATCGTAACCCTGCAGCTAAAAGGAGCTATCGGGTTCCACCTGTGCACTGAAAATCTATAGGCGACTGCGACTTTATGAATCACAGCATCAGCAGCTTCTAAATGCATCACGATGCAGTAACGTGTGACTCCTCGTTTTCCGCAGCTGGTTTTACTGAACAACCCTTGAAACTCATGAGACCGACAGTTCTGAGCCTGTTTGCTGTTTTGCTCCAGCCACCTCTCTGAAAACACGACCGGCGGTTTATCCTCAGACGTTTCACTCGTCCCTGCAGCTGGAGCTCAGCCGCTGGTCCTGATCACTTTTTTAAGATACAGACGTTTTGTTTTAAATCTTCTGTCACATAAACCCGTTACCTTTTTTTTTTATGTTTTAGTTCAGTTTTTGGAGCCTGACAGAATTCCTGCAATAAAAATATATATATAACCAATATTAAAAGGTGCTGCAAATTAATTTAAGCATTAATCAAACGTGCACATTTCAACTGCTCCACTGCGAATGACAAATGAAGCCATAAATCGTTGCAGACGTTAACCGATGACTAAAATTTGCATGTTAGTATCACCGCAGTGACAAAAAATAAAATAAAAATGAAAAATCCAGCACTCAGTTTGGACCCGTCCAGAAGCTCACAGAACCTGCTCCCAAGAAAATGAAAAATATAATTCACACTGAAGGCCTAGAGCGTTCCTTAAAACAACGAGCATCCCAGAGTATGTCAGAGTTTAAAACATGGTGAGAATTAGGACTTGGAACCATTTCAGTCAAACTTAAGGAAACTTTTTGCACAATGTCATGCAATAATGTAAGACGCCATGCTCAGATGTTGTAAATAACTCTCAGAAACATCTAGACCTAACTGGTGTATATTTTAAATCCAGGGTAGTGTAGACCAGACTCAGACACTGATACAAAAGGTATGTGGTTTTATTTAATGTTCAACGGTAGATATCTGGAAGGGAATGGAAAACAGGCAGCTGTTGACAGGAGTCATATTTCAGAAGATCGCCTTACTGTCTGTTGTTTTGTTTGATGGTTTGGAGAGGCGGGGAAAGGATTGATGAGTAGAGTAGTCCCTCGCTACTTCGTGGTTTGACTTTCACGGACACGGTTTTTCAACGTAAGATTGAACCATACCATACCATTTTATTTATAAAGCACTTTAAACAGGAACAAGTCCACACCAAAGTGCTGAACAAACAAACACGCAACAGGCAACACAGACAATGAAGTACAACACGAAAAACATAAAAACATTGCAGATCATAAATAAAACGATCAAATACAAATCAGCTGGCATTGAAAGCAATGGAGTAGTAGTGAGTTTCATGGAAGGATCCATTATCACTCCCAGATTTGTGATTCTTTGTTTTTCAGACGGGGTAGAGCAGAAAGGTCAACGCAGTGGTTTGAGGTTGTGTCATTGGGAAGGAACAATATGGCTTCAGACTTCTTATCGTTGAAGCTTAAGAAATTTAAAGCCATCCAGTCCCTGATGTCAGCCAGGCAGTCGAGCAGAGGTTGAATAGAGCATGTACCATTTTGTCTTAGGGGGAAGTAAATTTGACAGTCATCGGCGTAGAAGTGGAAGGGTATGTTGTGTTTCCGGAAAATAGCACCAAGTGGCAGCAGGTATAAGGAGAACAAGAGAGGACCCAGGATGGACCCCTGCGGAACCCCCCATTTAAGAGCCGCCACTGCAGAACTAAAACCATTGATGGAAACACAAAAGGATCTGTCAGAGAGGTAGGATCTGAACCAGTTTAGGGCTGACCCTGAGATGCCCACCCACTGCTCCAACCTAGCAATGAGGATCTCATGGTCGATGGTGTCGAAAGCGGATGTGAGGTCCAATAGGACAAGCAGCACAGAGTCACCAGTATCTGTGGATAGGAAGATGTCGTTAAAAACCTTCAGTAGGGCAGTCTCAGTGCTGTGGAGGGATTTGAAGCCAGACTGGAATAGCTCGGGGATAGCGTGATCCTCCAGGAAGCACTTTAGCTGGGACTCAACTATTTTCTCTAGAAGTTTAGATACAAATGGGAGTCTGTACACGACACATGAATTGTCAAGTTTAATATTACTCACGCGATTGAGACGGTACGGGATAAAAAGTTAACGGGAGCAGACGGGAGCATTTCTGTAGTTTTCTTTCAATAAGCCTACATTGTAATGCGTCAAACGAACTACACTACCCAGAAGCCAACAGTGCTTCCAGCAGCTGCTTTCTGCCGAAACAGAGGGAAAGTTTTTCCACGTAAAGTAATGATTGAACTATGAAGTTCACAGAAGTGGCAGGAAAGTCGCAAATAATCCTGAAGCTGAACTCATCCTTCAAGTTGTAGGAGCATCTTCACCGGGCTGCCGTTGATCCAGACTCAGTGTGACCCGGATCCTGGGGGCTGCAGGGAACATGCATATGGTGGCCGGGTTTGGCCTGGTTCTGGTTGTCCTGGTACTAGTTCGGACACTGGCCAAGGTGGTGGACTATCCTGGGCAGTCTTTCATGCAGAGTGTCCTTGTTGGAGCGACAGAACGTGCACATCAACCTGGACGGGGCAGTGGGCTTAGTCACAATGTGGGGTAGCTGAACAGAAACGAGCCCGACCAGAGCAGACCTTCTGCAGAGCTGGTGAGTACTCATATAAATATTTGCAGTACTGTACAGTACATGTATGTATATGCTGTCAAAATTACGTAGGTTTGAGTTTAGAACATTGCAAGAGTGTAGGAAGGATTCATAAAACCTTAAAGGGCCGGTGTCAGGGATGTGGTTCCACAGAGGGATGTGGTCACGAAGGCACCAGGAGACTTGATACAGTATACACAGGAAGAATCACGAGGACCAGGGGCCTCATGTATCAACCGTGCGTGCGCACAAAATCCTTGCGTGCGTCACTATCCACGCAAAACCCCGTATGTATCAAAACTGAACTGAACGTGAATATGTGCGCATCCAAGTACATTTCCACGCCAGCCCCATGGCAGGCGTACGCACGTTTCTGTGGTTTTTGTTCCTTTGGCGACACTTACAGGTGATTCTGAGAAACTGAAGCCCCACAGTCTGTGGTTGACTTTAAGAGCGGCTTGAAGACCTTTCTTTTCAACAGAGCATACTCTACTCCTCATGATTCTACTTTTGATCTTAGCTGACACTGTTGTTGATTTTAATTGTGTTATTATGTGTTTTATTGACATTCACTTCTGTTGCACCTTGTAGCACTTTGAGATGTTCATTAATGAAAAGTGCGTTATAAATTGAATTCATTATTATTATTAGTATTATTATTAACTGTTCATGATGTGAAAATGATTGTTGTTCACACCAGACACACATGATTAACAAAGATTACATCCACATGGACGCAATTAAATAAAGGACGCGCAAAGTTGTGCAAAAAATACATTTAACAGGAACGGATTCAGCCTTACTGGAGGATATAATAAATAGTGTAACACGCAGAGCATTTATTTATAAACAGATATAATTTTCTGATCTAGGATATGGCTTATCAGCCGTTTTCAGGAATAATCCTTTTTCATTTTGGCACTGCTGCGCTCTGGAGCACAACGCAGGAACCGTGCACAACGCGTGCAGAAGCAGCGATCAAACTGTTCCCGAGCTTTCCAGAGGGAGCTGCAGGTCGATCGGGACTGTCCAGTCCACACAAAGCCGATTCATGTCCAATGGAATGGTCTCATCCATATGATTCCAAAGGCTGAGTCATGGTTGCGCTTTGGAGCGCGCGCGCACCCTCGCCGGTGTTACACGGCAGTGGAGGTGTTACATAATCTGCGTTTATTGTAGATTTCTCCAAAATGACACGTGAAAGTACACCATATATAACTTGTAGGAGAGCAAAAGATTCACAGACAGACTGCGCACAAAGGCTGCGGCGCGCGCAGCGTTTGGAGACTCCAACATCACGTCATGTCATGAAAACTCCAATGAGGCGCACAAACTCGTTCCTTCATATCATCTATTAAATAAACAAAGATCTATGTTCTACCAAACATCTAAGTTCCTCTGTGTTTACAGTAATTATGGTAATAAACTCGTGCGCAAAGTTAATATTTTCACTGGATGGATGAGCCAGTTGCGCACCAAAGCAGGGTGCGCGCACACAAATACCGACACACAATCACTCGTTCTTTGTGTGATAAACACATTTTATTACTATTCTTACTTAGGATTTCTTTCCTCACTCATATTATATTAAATTCATTAATTTCCTGAATCTAGAAATCATTTCTGATCGCGCAGAGATCAAACAAACATGTCCTTCACACATGCAGGACGTAATTTGCATCTGTTTAACATATGTAAATGAAGGCGTGTCAGGGGAGGTGTCTGACGTGCGCTCAGTTCCACGTTGATTGTGATGTACAAAAGGAATGTGCGTGGATTCCGGTGTACGCACAGTTTGATACATCTGGATTTATTTGTGCGTACGCAGTTTTCTGGATTTGACCGTACACAACTTTTCAGTAAGAAATCCATGCAAGTCTTTGTACATGAGGCCCCAGGACTGTGAGGCACAAAAAAATACAAAAGTCACTTCTAACAAGGTCAAGGTTCTTTACTGTCTTTTGCATCGCATGTGGTTCATGTGGTGGAACAAGATTACGCACACAAGGTTCCAGCAGTGCTGGGTAGCGCTAATCCAAAAATTAGTTCCGCTATTTCTAAAGCACTAATTAATTTATTTAGGTCCGCAATTTCAAAAGCACTAATGTCTTATGAAAATTAGGGGAAGCTAAATTCTAAACCGCTATTTAAATTCAACAATTGGTAGCCAGCAAGTTATGCAATATTTGCACTACACTGCCAACTAGCGGTCCATATCCTAGATGTTATTACTGTTTTTCTCTTACATTTTGTTGTTGGATGTAACTGGGACCCCGTGTACATAATCTCATCTCATCACATGTACTACATGCGGTGCAAATGACAATAAAGACTCTCTGACTCTGATAATAATATTGTTTGTAATAATAATCATTTTCTTTGAGTATAACCAATAGACAAAATACACAGAACAAAACAGACCCTAATTACAACCAATAGACAAAATACACAGAACAAAACAGACCCTGATTACACCCAAGAGTTCTTTTTTTTCTATTTTAAATCAGTTCTTGAATCCCGGATGATTAAAGGTCCATCAATCAATAATCTGGTAGTTTGTAGTTCATGATCCAGGGTAATATGTCCAGAAAAAAACAAATAGTTTGGTGCAATTTAAGTCCTACCGCACAGCTGCGGTGATCCGGTAGCTTGCCATCCTGGGTGGGAACAGGGGGTGAAAAAAACCCTGACCTAAACAAGGTCATAAACAAAACAAAAATTAGCATTACTATATACACAGGACTAAACTGTTATCAAAAATAGTTAAACATTCACATAGTTAAACATTCACAAAAACAAATAAAATAATTCCAGCAGGTATTTTTCAAGAATCATTCAAATGTCCTGTTAAGCACCTTGGTCAATGCAAGGCATTGCAGGAAGGTGCTATACAAATAAAGTTTATTATTATTATTATTATTATAACTTCAATTCAAAGACCACATCAACAGTACATATCAAATTAAAGTTACAGATCAAGTTTTAAAGTGCACTTCCAAGTTGTATCCAAGTTTAATTCATATAAGAGTCAATTAAGCTTAATTTACTTCAATATTGTTTCAAAAAACAAATAGTAATTTCTTTTTTCTTGCGCAACCCAAAATAAATTAAACCAATTCCAAATTTCTATAGGCAGTCAACAGATTTAATGAAAATTAACTAAAATGAAGGATGAAATTACAAAAATCAAAGGATTTATTTAATACTTTACGTATATATATTCTATTCGGCCACGAAATTAACAAAAAGAGAATGATCTTTTAATCACTAAGACCACTTTTAAATCTCAAATACATGGGCGTGTCGCCACTGCATTTCTATTTCATAAAAGGAACCCAAATACATAAAACGAACGACTCACCGTCGAGTGGTTGACACAAAACACACAATACAATCCTCCGGCCGCGTTAATTTAGCTTGATACAACGGGGTTCTCCCATGATTTATGAAGAGACCGAGCGCAACCAGCTAGCCACAGAATTAGCACCCGAGTTCACCTCTGACCCGGAAGATGTCAAGATGGAATAGTCCATTTTTAGTAGGGGGATACAGAAATCGACCGGTTTTTGTATTGCGTTTTTAATGATCGTTTTCATCGTAACTATAATTATTTTTATGTTAAATGTACATTAACAAGCATGAGCAATGTTAGGGATGTAGGTGACTGGCCGGGGCGGGGCCGGGGCCCCTGCTGATTGGGAGCCCCAGGCAACGGCATCATTTGCCTACATGGTAGATCCGCGTCTGTTCTCCCCTCTGCTCCCCCTCCCTCCTCTCTGCTCCCTCACCAAGGGGGAAAAAGGTAAACAAGCAGCTACGAGAGCCAGCGTAAGAGCCCGTAAATAAGTTTTTTCGTTTTTACTGATAGATAATTAGTTATTAGCGGTACTGCATTTTAAATAAAAATAGCACAAATCCGCTTATGAATTATAAAAGTTAGTCAAACCGCTGTAACGCTGAATAATTGTTTAGGTCCGCTGTAAGCGGATTAGCGCATTAGCGCTCCCTAGCGGTCTGGCGCCCAGCTTTGGGTCCCAGTTACATCTAACAAAAGCATAAATTGTAAAGAAAAAATGTAATAAAGACTAATATACAAAGTAAAAAATATGCTAAACCAATAATACACTAAGCACTAGTAGTACAAAAACAACGGCAGTACGAACATGAGTCTGTGCGAGCAGACGAGTACAAATGAACACAGCAACATGAAATAAATCAGCAGCATGAGATCAGCAGCACGGAGAGCAGCACATATCATCAATCAAAGTGGCATTACAGTGATTATTCTGCTTAGAGATTCATGAGTCTAACAGCCTCAGGGTAGAAGCTGTTCCTCAGTCTAGTGGTTCTACACTTAATGCTCTTCAACCTCCTTCCTGAGTGGAGTGGGACAAAAAGTGTGTGTGCTGGGTGAGTGTGGTCCTTCATGATGCAGGTGGCTCTCTTCCTGCATCTGGAGGTGTACCGTATTTTCCGGAATATAGGTCGCAGCTTTTTATCATTTTTGCATGCCCTGCGACCTATATTTAGGTCCGACCTATTTATGGCTTTTTATCACTTTCGGCAAAACAAATTTTTAAATGCAGCTCATTTCACAATTACGTTCATTTATTAAGGAAAAGTTCAGCTCAGACACATATTTGCTATAATTTTTATCAAACAAATAATTGTTTTTAAGTGTTAATCTTCTTAAAAGCCTTGCTGTGCGCTCCTGTGGCAGACATTTGCAGCAGAGCTAAACACGTTCCACATTTCCGGGTTGACTCAGTGGTGACGCGTCACGTCAGCGGTGACGTAGGTGCGACCTATATTCAGGTGTGACCCGTATATGGATTTTTCCAATTTTTTGGCAATAATTGGACAATGCGACCTATATTCCGGTGCAACATATATTCCGGAAAATACGGTAGATGTCTTTGATGGTGGGGAGACTGACTCCAACATCTTCTGTGCAGCCTTCACCACTCTCTGCAGAGCTTTTCTTTCTGCAGCTGTGCAGCCTCCATGCCACACGTTGATGCTGGAGCACAGGATGCTCTCCACTGCACACCTGTAGAAGGAGGTGAGGACTGAGCTTCCCACAAAGTGGGAACTTTCACAAAGGTAAAGTTTGTTAGGCTGTCACAAGTACCACAAGAAAGCTTCGTGTTCCAGCAGAGCCCATGGGTCGCCAGCCAGGATGAGGAACAGCTGTGAAGGTGTGGCTCCGCACATGGCTGTAAGATGTTAGAACCAGAATAGACTGGAATCCTACACCAGTTTGACCATAACATCTGTAAAACTGATTTATGACAATTTTGATGCTTCTTATGGTCAGTTAAAAGTCAAATATTTATTTCTGAATGTGCATTAAAACCTGTCAAGTGGTGAGATCATGAGTGAGATTTGAAGCAAAGATCATGCATGAGTAGCACTTGGAGTATGCACCATGAGTGCCCCTCAGCTACAACTAAGCCAACTTTTAGCTTAATATCCGTAAAACTGGTGGCGTTACAGACATTTTTGTATTTTTTTCAGAGCAGTTTGTGGCAGCCATCTTGAGTTCAGTTTACAAGTATGAGAGAGAGAGAGAGAGAGAGAGAGAGAGAGAGAGAGAGAGAGAGAGGTTGTCTCAAGTGCCTCTATGTGGCTATATGATGGACATGTCCAGGTGTCCCTGTGATGGACTTGAGACCTGTCCAGGGTGTCCCCCACCTCTCACACAGTGACTGCTAGATATGGGCACCAGTGACCCCCACGACCCTAAAAGAAAGAAGCTGGCAAAGAGGATGAATGGATAACAGACACACAAACCCAGAGATACAGACAAAAATGCCACCTAGCGTTAAATTAGCCTTTTTTATTTTTTTATTTATTCAAATCTAAAACACAAAAGAAACAATTCCAAAGCATATGGAGAAAGAAAGAAAAAAAGATTTAAAATGAAAGGAAGCAGAAGAAGAATAAAAATTCTTATAATATCTGTCCCTTCTTAAAACAAAAATCTATTCAACAATCAATTCAAACAATGATTATCTATGCACAAAATTAATAACTCATAACAATTGCCAATTTATAGTACATTTGCAATTTTACATTTATATATATATCTATTTAAGAATTTATTCTTAATCATTTTCTTAAATGGAGAGAATATTTCAGGAATGTGTTGCTATCGGGCAAGTTGTATTTATTCTGTCTGCCAACTAGTTTTAGCGATGTTACAGCGGAAACAGCTGATCAGTCACATGACGTAAATGTTCGCTACGTCAGAACTGAGTCGGCAAATCTGTTTCCATCTGTCGTTTTGCGCATCAGCTCTGTTTCGAAAAACCCCAAAACCACCTCAAGCGAGCGTATCAACTTTTTTGCGAATTAGAGGAAGTTAACTCGAATCGTGCCGTTTCCATTCACCTTTTCTGATGCGATACTTCAAAATGCACACCAAGAAACCTTGATGGAAACACGAACATAGTCTGTCCCCTAGCTGCCTGGTGTTTCTTTGTTTTCCCCCTTTTCTACTTTGTGTTTATTTCATTCTGACCTTTTGACTTTTGTTCTGCTCTTTGTGTAATTTGTTTCTTGTACTTTGTCAATGTTGTGCTTTGTCTCTGTTGTCATTTTCCAAGTTCCAGTCCTAGTCTGTACCCTTCCTGTTTTGCCTGCCTGTTCCCGTCATCGTAAGTGTTGCTGCCACTAGGGGTGCAAATCTCTCTGTGTCTGGAGAATTGATGCAATTCCGATTTTTGGTGTCACAATTCGATTCAAAATCGATTTTTCGATTCAAAAACGATTTTTGATTCAGAAACAATTTTTCTATTAAAATGGTCATAAATTTAGTTTCAGTTTTGTAACTGACAAGCTGAAAAGAATAAACAACAATGTAAACAAATGGAACATTTATTTAAAACAATAATTTTAAACTGAAAACATTAAACAACAATGTAAACAAATAGAACATTTATTTAAAACAATAATTTTAGGTTCCTTATTGTATGACATTTTTTGCATCGTTTGATATTTATACCAAAAATAGGAACAAATAATACAGGAATGCATTAAATTCTGTAACTTAAATAACCAGTACAGTATTAGCTTTTTGCTCTGTTACTTATAGAAGATTATTGTTTGAACTGATTGTTTGAACTTGTTTTGTTTTTGAAAAAAGGGGCAGATAAAATAAGATTTCTTCTTCTTTCTGCCACCTTTCATTTTATGTATTCTTTCATATACTATGAGATATGGTTTTATTTTCTTTATCTTTTGGGTTTTAATGTAAATTATTATTATTTTTTTTTAATAAATCTATTTTGGGGCTTTTAGAATCGATTCTGAATCGCCAGGACTAAGAATCTAGATTCTTTTAAATAAATAATTTTTTTCCGGCACCCCTAGCTGCCACGTCAGCTTTTTGTTTTTTGTTGTTTAAAATAAATCTTATTTATTTTAATAACTCCTGCCTCGTTGCCTGCCTGCAAATGGGTTCAAAACTTAAGGTTCGTGACAGAAATCTTTGTTCTTCCAGTCCGTTTTGTTGTTCTGCTGTTCCAACGAAGACTTGTCAGCCAGCAGAAGCAGCTGAGACGCGTTGCGTGACGTTTTTCTTTGTTCGAAAGTGACAGCCAGTCATTACAGCAGTTTATGGTTATAAAATCAATGGCTGCTGGAAGCATTCACACTGTTTTCGAGGTGTGCGTGGAAGTGCCACTCAACCAGCTCCATACAACGACTTCCATCCAGCTCGCATTAGAGAGATTAAGATTTTTATCTCATCGCTAGGACGAGACAGATCAATCTCGGCTGAGCTCCTGAGTTTTGGGGGAACCTCATCGTGACAGATGCTCATTAACCCGTCAGTGACCCTTTATTTCTAAGCACCGTCACACACATTTACCTTTTCACTCAACTAACGCCTTCATGTCTTCGGTCCACTTACAGCTTCCTGCTCATTTTTCTTTTGCAGGTGCATTACGTGTCAGAAAGGCCCTATAGAATATGAGCCACGACTACAAATCTTTTCCTGTGTAGAGAAAAACATCAGGCCACTTCTTTCCTTGCGTTTTGCTTTCGGTACATGATCGTATGAAGCTGCTGAGAAAATGGGTCAAGAGGGAAATAAAGGAAATGTAGTGGAGCAGTGTGTTAAAGCAGTGACAGCAAGAATCACTCTCCGGTTTATTTTTAATCTGACAAACCGTTAGATTAGTTTCATCGTAAACAAGCGGTACGCGTGTCCGCCATCGGCGAAGGATTTGAATGAAGTTTTTAAGTTGATTGTTTCGTTGGACTGCAACTAAACTGTAAACTGTGTATTAAAATAGAGGTAGTTTATTTCTTGTTCGAGGCGACGCAGAGTGATAAATCCTGGGGAGTGGAGGGAGCAGTTTTATACACCACCGGGTGCAATGGCAGAACCAGGGGGTGGCCAACGACGGCCTTGGCCCCATAAATCTTTCTCCGGCCACCCCACTCATTGGAGGAAACGCTACTTTTAAGCAATATAAAAAGTAACAGCATAGTTTCCTTAAAGGACACATGTGGTCTGATTTAAAGACACACACACATTATATGTCAGCCACCATTTTGGTTTTTGATGTCGTAATCCAATTTTCGAAAGTAACCTTTCTGACGTAGTCCAACACCAAAATGGATGTTGCATTTGGAGAAATTTTATTTCTTTCTTTTTTTTAAATAAAATATTCAGCGCATAAAATTTGACTGTTTTAAATTGAGTGGCTGTTATTGTTCAATTAGTAGAGCTTTAGCTGTGTTTATGTCAGTTGTAAAAATTTAAAGACCGTGGTCTTGACTTAAAATTCTGACAAAAACATCTTCCATTAGCAACGTTCCAGAATATGTATGTATATATATATATATATATATATATATATATATATGTATATATATATATATATATATATATTTTTATCGGCTTTTATTGTTAGTTTTTTTTAATGCTGCATTGTTTTCTTAGGCCCTATCCTCTTTGCGAGCTTAATCTCCTTTCTGCAGAGCGAAACCACAGGCCAGATGTCAGGATTGATATAAATACAATAAAAGCTGGACCAACTAAAATTAATAAATTATTATTTAGAAACAATAAGTAAAAATGTGAAGGAAATATATTATTATTGATCTGCTTCCTGATACATTGCATTGTTTATGTATTGTACAACATTATTTCCTTTACACTTCATAATTCCTTATTTGACTCTGTGTCATTGTGAAAATAAACAAGTGTGATAGTGGTCGTTCTGTGGCAGTCTGTGGTTTGGACAATCTATGTGGGTTGGAGCAATCTATACAGTTTGGAACAATCTGTGGATTGGGGCAATCTATGGGGGTCGGACAATCTATGTAGGTTGGAACAATCTGTGGACTGGGGAAAGCTATGTTGGCTGGATCAATCTATGTAGGTTGGTCAATATATGTAGGTTGAAGCAATCTGTGGATTGGGACAATCTATGTGGATTGGTCAATCTGTGTAGGTTGGAGCAATCTGTGGATTGGGACAATCTATGTGGGTAGGATCAATCTATGTAGGTTGGGACAATCTGTGGACTGGGACAATCTACTGTATGTGGGTTGGAGCAATCTATTTAGGTTGGTCAATCTATGTAGGTTGAAGCAATCTGTGGATTGGGGCAATCTATGTGGATGGGATCAATCTATGTAGGTTGGAACAATCTGTGGATTGGGGCAATTTTTGTGGGTTGGATGATCAATGTAGGTTGGAACAATATGTGAATTGGGGAAATCTGTGTTGGAACAATCTATTTAGGTTGGAGCAATCTGTGAACTGGAACAATCTATGTGGGTTGGAGCAAGCTATGTAGGTTGGTCGATCTATGCAGGTTGGAACAATATGTGGTTTGGACAATCTATGTGGGTTGGAGCAATCTATACAGTTTGGAACAATCTGTGGATTGGGGCAATCTATGGGGGTCGGACAATCTATGTAGGTTGGAACAATCTGTGGACTGGGGAAAGCTATGTTGGCTGGATCAATCTATGTACGTTGGTCAATATATGTAGGTTGAAGCAATCTGTGGATTGGGACAATCTATGTGAATTGGTCAATCTGTGTAGGTTGGAGCAATCTGTGGATTGGGACAATCTATGTGGGTGGGATCAATCTATGTAGGTTGGAACAATCTGTGGATTGGGGCAATCTATGTGGGTTGGATGATCAATGTAGGTTGGAACCATATGTGAATTGGGGAAATCTGTGTTGGAACAATCTATTTAGGTTGGAGCAATCTGTGAACTGGAACAATCTATGTGGGTTGGAGCAAGCTATGTAGGTTGGTCGATCTATGTAGGTTGAAGCAATCTGTGTATTGGCCAATCTATGTAGGTTGGAGAAATCTATGGATTGGGACAACCTATGTGGGTCTATGTAGGTTGGATAGATCTGTGGATTGAGAAAATCTATGTGGGTTGGAGCAATCTGCAGATTGGGGCAATCTATGTGGGTTGGAGCAATCTGCAGATTGGGGCAATCTATGTGGGTTGGAGCAATCTACGTAGGTTAGAACAATCTGTGGATTTGGGAAATCTATTTGGGCAGGACAATCTATGTAGGTTAGAACAATCTGTGGATTTGGGCAATCTATGTGGGTTGGGGTGATCTATGCAAGTATGCAGATATGTTTTTCACCCTCCTCGTAACTGTTTTTTCTCTCAACCTGTGGGACTATTAAACAACGTATGTAAAGTAGAGACAGCTCATGCCAGCAGAAGTGTCAGATTAAAACTCTGTGATGTTTTGACTTTATGTGAAAACTGACTTTTCTCTCATTTACCAACAAATTTAAGATTTGTTGCAGATAAGACCTGGTCGTTTGGGAATCTGCTTTTTTTTTTCTATGATAAAAAATGTTTTTTGGGGTAAATTTGCTTTCTGTGTTGACAAGACAAAAGAATATCTTGGATTGTCTTAAAATATTTTTAAAGGCTCAATAAAACATTTGTAAATTATGTTTATATTTTACCACACCTACATTTTTTATTCATCTTTTCCCTCTGTGTGTATTTAGTCTGAAGTTTTCCACAGTTTTTTAAAATGGGATCAGTTTTTTTTAATTTAGTTCTGTGGGTCCTCATATACAGTATAAAGTATTATTTTCATTCTTGTCATGCTCAACCTGCCCTTTTTGCAGTTTATGTTTTTTGACTTTTTGTCTTGCGGCAGCCTTGGTTTTGTATTAGATACAATGATTTTTATTCACTTACTGCCTCCGGAGCTTCGCCTGCGTTTGAATCTTCCACCGCACAAAAAACTCACGACAGAAGTCGAACAAATGCGTCTTCAATATTAAATGAGACGGAGCAACTTTATGATTTTTGCTCTTGTGTATAGTGTGGTTTCAGTAGCCAATTTTAGTTTCTGTATAAGTCAGATTTGACCTCTAACTGACAGGAAATGATCTGATTGATCTGATTGATATTTATCTCTTGTTGGTTGCTTAGTTTAAGCCTCTTTTTTCAGAATGTTGATCAGTAAAGCGTTGTGTGATGGAGCTTTGTTTTTTCAGAATGTTGATCAGTAGAGCGTTGTGTGATGGAGCTTTGAGACGACCAGTTGGCAGCTTCAAATGACAAGAAAACAGTTGAATTTTCAGAAGCAGCCTCGTTTAATTATCAGTGTTTGCAAGCCATGAACCTGATTTTTTTTCATGTGCATGTGTGGGAGTGAGGAACCATATTCTTTGCCATGCCCTTTTTTTGTTGTTGTTGTTGCCCACCTCCACCCACATTGCACCCACCTGGGCCGCTTTGTACCGATCTCTGCAACGGTCCCAACAGTTTGTGATTAAATCAACCGGAGTAAAGTTTTGAAATGAAAATTGACACTTTTTTTTTTTTTTTTAGAATAAATGGTATTTATCATGACGGCACTATGGATCAGTTGGAAGAGCGGTTGTCTCTCAGCGAGAAGGTCGCCGGTTAAAATTCCGTCCGGAAGTCTTTCTGGGTGGAGTTTGCATGTTCTCTACATGCATGCGTGCGTTTTCACCGGGTACTCCGGTTTCCTCCCACAGATGCATGTTAGTCTGATTGGTGACTCTAAATTGTCCCTAGGTGATAAAGAGTGTATGTGTATTTGTCTCGTTTGTCTCTATTTGTCCCTGTGATGGACTGAGACCTGTCCAGTGGGTCCCATAACTCTCGCACAGTGTCATCTGGATTTGGGGCCAAGTGACTCCCGTGACCCGAAAAAGAAGAAGTGCGTAAAGATGATGGATGGATGGAATGAATAATACAACAGAGAAGAGGAGCGAAGAACATCACAGCGTCTAAAGATTTTGGGCCACACTCACTCTCTCCACAGCTGCCACTCATCTCAATCAGCCACCACTCCACACCTGCACCTGATTTAATAATAATAATAATAATAATGAATTCAATTTATACCACACTTTTCATTAATAAAAATCTCAAAGTCCTACTCCCGTGCTGATTTGGAGGACTGTCCTGCACTTTAGCTCCAGTTGGATGTTCCTCCTACACCGGGACATTATGATACCGTATGGGAAATAATGGAGAGCTGGTGAGCTAGCTTGTTTCTAAACAATCAAAGTTCATGCTCAGTAATCCATGTAAAAAATCCAAAGTTCATTCAGGTCACCTGGTTGTTTCTAAACAGTTTGACTAAACTTTGTTTCTTTGTTAACGATGTCCAAGTCCTGCTCCTTCGAGTCTTCCAAGACTGCCTCTTTCCTTGTGACGTCACGTCACCCTGGATCAGAAACCACCAACCATCAACCTGCTCCTCTTTCCAGCGATGCCTCCTCTGGATCGTCGTCCCTCCTGTGGAAACCAAGGACCTTGTCTCTCCCTCTCCATCCACAAACACAAGCACTCGTAAGAAAAGTCTATCTTCAAACAAGATTCATTATTCAAACCAACCTTAAGAATCACAAACACTCACCTTGTCCTTTGTCTCTTCCAGCCCTGAACATCACCAACACGTCAATATAAAGCACTTTCTTTTTGTATGCGTGGACTCTTCCTCAGTCTGCTAACGGGGTCATCATGATCAAAAATCATGTTAAAGATATTAAAAAACCTGAAATTTATTTATGCTTCAGAATGACATCACATATATCATATATATTTATAGAAAGATGGCTTGGTGGTCTGTGCTGCAGTCTTTTCAGCTTTTCATTTGCCACTTTTACCTACAGGCAACCCTTTGCTGCACTTTCATACTTTTATACTACTATGCAAAAACTCAGGACAGTGTTACACTTTTACTATTTTATGCTTATGTTTATTAAATGTTTCAGTGTTTTAGTGTTTAAATGGTTACTGTTGCACCGAGGGACTGAGAGA
>JBBPBX010042745.1:17827-28253 GCA_038048925.1 Garcialebias charrua | reverse complement strand
AACCATACTGCTGCTCACAGATAGTTACATCTTTGCTTCCACAACTCTCTCCCAGATCTTCATTGTGTGGCTCATCAACTTAATTCCCCTGTAGTTGCTACAACTCTGTACATCACCCTTGTTCTTAAAAATGGGAACCAGCACACTTCTTCTCCATTCCTCAGGCATTTTCTCACCCTCAAATATTCCATTAAATATTTGAGTCAAAAACCTCACTGCCATCTCTCCGAGACATTTCCAAACCTCCACTGGTATGTCATCAGGTCCTACTGCCTTCCCCTTCTTCATTCTTTTCAGAGCTTTCCGGACTTCACCCTCACTAATCTTTCCCACTTCCTGGTCCACCGTTTCTATTACCTCCACTCTTCTTTCTCTTTCATTCTCTTCATTCATTAGCTCCTCAAAGTAATCCTTCCATCTTCCCATCACACACTCCTCACTTGTTAGAACATTCCCATTCCCATCTTTAATAAGCCTAACCTGCTGCACATCCTTTCCAGCCTGATCCCTCTGTCTTGCCAATCGGTACAAGTCCTTCTCGCCCTCTTTAGTGTCCAGTCTCCCATATAACTCATTGTACGCCCTCTGCTTTGCCTTAGCTACTTCCCTCTTTGCTCTATGTCCCATCTCCTTATATTCCTGTCTCCTCTCTTCAGTCCTCTCACTGTCATATTTCTTCTTGGCTAATCTCTTTCTTTGAATGGCGTCCTGCACTTCACTATTCCACCACCAGGTTTCCTTATCATCCATTCTCTGTCCAGATGACACACCAAGTACCTTCCTACCTGTCTCTCTAATTACTGTTGCTGTAGTAGCCCAGTCACTTGGAAGCTCTTTCTTACCACCCAGAGCCTTTAACAGCTCGTCTCTGAATTTCTCACAACATTCTTCCTTCTTTAGCTTCCACCATTTGGTCTTCTTCTCTGATTTTACTCTTTTTCTCTTCTTCGCAACAACAGTCATTCTACACACAACCATCCGATGCTGTCTGGCCACACTCTCCCCTGCCACAACCTTACAGTCTCCAATCTCCTTCAGGTTTCCTCTTCTACACAGAATGTAGTCGATCTGCGTACTCCTTCCTCCACTCTTATAGGTCACTCTATGTTCCTCCCTCTTTTGGAAATAGGTATTGACTATAGCCATTTCCATTCTCTTGGCAAAATCCACCACCATCTGTCCTTCCTGGTTTCTTTCCTTGACACCAAACCTACCCATCACTTCCTCATCCCCTCTGTTTCCTTCACCAACATGTCCATTCAGGTCTGCTCCAATCACCACTCTTTCCTCCCTGGGAATACTCTCTATCACTTCATCCAAATCTTTCCAAAATTTATCTTTCTCCTCCTCATCACATCCAACCTGTGGAGCATAACCACTTACTATGTTTAGCATCAGACCTTCTACTTCTACCTTTAGACACATCACCCTATCTGACACTCTCTTCACCTCTACTACATTCTTTGCCAACTCCTCCTTCAGGACCACCCCAAATATGCCATTGAATATTTGGGTCAAAAACCTCAGTGCCATCCTTCCAAGACATTTCCAAACCTCCACTGGTATATCATCAGGTCCTACTACCTTTCTCTTCTTCATTATTTTCATCACTTTCTGGACGTCACCCTCACTAATGTTTCGCACTTCCTTGTCCACATTTTCTTTGACCTCTACTTATCTTTCTCTTTCATTATTTTCATTCATTAGCTCCTCAAAGCACTTCTTCCATCTTCCCGTCACACTCTCGTCACTTGTTAGAACATTACCATTCCTATTTCTAACAAGCCTAACATGTTGCACATCCTTTTCAGCCTGATCCCTCTGTCTTGCAAATTGGTACAAGCCCTTCTCACCCTCTTTAGTGTCCAGCCTCCCATACAACTCATCATATGCCTTCTACTTTGCCTTTGCTACCTCCCTCTTTGCTCTATTTCCCATCTCCTTATATTCCCGTCTCATCTCTTCGGTCCAGTCACTGTCAGATTTCTTCTTGGCTATACCTCTTTCTTTGAACAGCATTCTACACTTCACAATTCCACCACCAGTTTTCTTCATCGTCCATTCTTTGTCCAAATGACACCAAGTACCTTCCCACCAGTCTCTGTAATTGCTGTTGCTGTAGTAGCCCAATCATTTGGAAGCTCTTTCTTACCACCCAGACTCTTTAACAACTCCTCTCTGCATTTCTCACAACATTCTTCCTTCTTCAGCTTACACCTTTTGGTATTTTTCTCTGATTTCACTCTTTTTCTCATCTTCACCACAACAGTCATTCTACACACAACCATCCAATGCTGTCTAGCCACATTCTCCCCTGCCACAATCTTACAGTCTCCAATCTACCTCAGGTTGCCTTTTTCACACAGAATGTAGTCGATCTGCGTAATCCTTCCTCCACTATTATAGGTCACTCTATGTTCCTACCGCTCTTGGAAGTAGGTATTGACTACAGCCTTTTCCATTTTATTGGCAAAATCCACCACCATATGTCTCCTTCCTGGTTTCTTTCCTTGACACCAAACCTACCTATCACTTCCTCATCCCGTCCGTTTCCTTCACCAACATGTGTATGCAGGTCTTCTCTGATCACCACTATTTCCTCAATGGGAATGCTAGTTATCACTTCATCCAGGTCTTTCCAAAATGTATCTTTCTCCTCCCCATCATATCTAACCTATGGAACATAACCACTTACAATTTTTAATGTCAGATCTTCTACTTCTACCTTTAGACACATCATTTTATCTGACACTCTTCACCTCTACTACCTTCTTTGCCAACTCTTATTTCAGGATCACCCCTTCTACATTTCTCTTTCTATCCATTCTATGGTAAAACAGTTTGAACCCTACTTCAATGCTCTGAGCATTGGTACCCTTCCACTTGGTCTCTTGGACACATAAAACATCTAGCTTCTGTCTCTGCATCATGCTAGCCAGTTCTCTACCTTTACCTGTCCTTGTCCCAACATTTAGAGTTGCAACCCTCAGTCCTACATTCTTGACTTTCTTCTTCTCCTTCTGTCTCCTGTCACATTTCCCTCCTTGTTGTCTTCGACTATCAGTAGCTCAATTTCCACCAGCACCCTGTTTGTCAACAACACCGGTGGAGGTTGTTGTTGACCCAGGCCTCAACTGATCTGGTATGGTTTCACTTTGATGAACTAGTATTATGGTTTTGGCTAAAGTGTTTTACATTGGATGCCCTTCCTGACACAACCCTCACCATTTACTTGGGCTTGGAACCAGTTCAAGAGATACACTGTCATTTAAGCCCAGTGAGGGTTCCACTGTTCATGCTGATCTGGGTCCTTTAACAAAACATCTGACTGAGACAGCAACTAACCTGGGTGTAAGGCTGGACAGTGATTTTAAACTGGATGCTCAGATTAAATCTGTGGTCAAGTCCAGCTTTTTTATCACCTGAGACAACTGGCCAAAGTGAAACCATTCCTGTCACAACATCGTTTTGAGATTTTAATCCATGCATTCATTACAACTCGTCTGGACTATCGCAATTCACTTTACTTTGGTCTGAGCCAGTCATTACTGACTCAACTTCAACTGGTTCAGAATTCTGCTGCTCGCCTTTTAACTGGTATTAGAAAACGTGAACACATCACCCCTGTCTTAAAATCACTACACTGGCTCCCAGTTTGTTTCCGGATTAAGTTTAAGGTTATTTTGTTTGTATTCAAATGTCTTCATGGTCTTGCCCCACAGTATCTGTCCGACCTTGCCGTACATTCCCTCACGCTCTCTGAGGTCAGCAAATCAGCTTCTGTTGGTCGTCCCAAAGTCCAACAGGAGGCTGAGAGGTGACCGAGCATTCTCAGTCGCTGCCCCTAAACTGTGGAACGAGCTGCCTTTGCACGTCAGACAAATTGACTCACTTCCTGTTTTCAAATCTGCTCTGAAGACACTTTTTTTTCTCTTTGGCGTTTCACACAGCTTGAAATGTTGGTTTTACTGTTTTTAAGTTTTCGATTTATAGTTTTTACTGTTTGCTGTTTGATCTGGTAATTCATCACTTTTGTGGTATTTGTTGAGTTTATAGTTGTATGTTTGTTTGTGTTAGTGTACAGCACTTGGCCAACTGTGTTGTTTTAAAGTGCTTTATAAATAAAGTTGTATTGTATTGTATTGTATTGTGCTCCCTAGTGGCTGGTTTCAGCAACGGGAAGCATTATGTGCTCTAAAACTTCCTGGTATACAGCTGTGTTGACCTTGGACCTCAGAAAACACAGTGAACCAACACCAGCAGATGACATGGCACCCCAAACCATAACTAACTGTGGAAATTTGATGATGGACCTCAAGCAACATGGATACTGTTCCTCTCCTCTCTTCCTCCAGACTCTCTGACCTTGATTTCCAAAGGAAACACAAAATTTGGTTTCATCAGTGAACATAACTTTGGACAACTCAGCAGCAGTCCAGTCCTTCATGTCTTTAGCCCAGGCAAGAAGCTTCTGATACTGTCTCTTGTTCAAGAGTGGCTTGACACAAGGAATGCGATAGCTGAAACCCATGTCTTGTATACGTCTGTGCGTGGTGGTCCTTGAAGCACAGACTCCAGCTGCAGTCTACTCTTTGTGATTCTCCCCCACATTTTGTAATGGGTTTGGTTTCACAATAATCTCCAGGGTGCGGTTATCCGTATTGCTTGTACAATTTTTTTACCACATCTTTTCCTTCCCTTCACCTCTCTATTAATGTGATTGAACACAGAGCTCTGTGAAAAGCCAGCCCCTTTAGCAATTAACTTTTGTGTCTTGCCCTCCTTGTGCAAGGTGTCAATGGTCATCAAGTGGACAACTGTCAAGTCAGCCATCATGATTGTGTAGCCTACAGAACTAGAATTAGAGATAATTTAAATGTCTTTGCAGGTGTTTTGAGATAATTAGCTGATTAGTGTGGCACCAGGTATCTTCAATATTGAACCTTTTCACAATATTCTATTTCTCTGATATACTGAATTTAGGGTTCCCTTTCAGTCTGGTCTCTCAGTGCAACATATTTGCTATGGGAATTGCACCCCCGCGCGATTACCTGAAGGAATATACTCACGCCTTTACGGCTAGGGACGTCATCGCCTCGACAGAGGCTCCGCCCTCTGGGTACTTAAGCGGCTTGCACCCCTCCATCTTTCTCTTTTTTGACCTTCACCTCGCTTAAACCTGAACTACTGTACCTCTTTGCGGGACTTCTCTGTTGCTTCGTCGCTCAACTTGAGGTGAGCTTGCTCCCTGCACAGAGCACACAGAGAATGATTCCTGCGTACTGCGTACACATTTCTCTTAAGCCCAAAGTATTTTCTTCTCCTCTCTATACAGGTTGCTTTGCTCGACGGCACTAACTACGACACAAGAAAAAAGCTACCTCGCTAACTCCTAGCGAGCTAGCCAGCGAAAGCGATGCGACGGAGGAGACATTTCAAGAAAAAAGAAAAAAGATTCTGGAAGGACTCGCTCGCCTCATCTCAGACATGCCTCCGAAGAAAGGAAAACGAAAGGCGAGACTTCCAAGGAAAACCAACGGGACGGCGAGCCCAACTTTGCGCGCCTGTCCCAGCCGTTGCGGATTTTCCCTCACAGTAACGGACACCCACGAGACCCGTCCAGTCTGCCTGGGAATGCTTCATGCAAAAACAACACTGGATACGCCTGACTTTTGCCCACATTGCAGCTTCGTGATGGATGCTATGCTGCGGCATCGGGTTGACCTCGTCACCAAAGTCATGGGTTCTTCAGCGACAACAATGGACACGGACACCACGGAGCTCCTCACTCCCACGCCGGAGTTAGAGAACATGGCTCTACATGATAGCACACGTGTCGAATGGGGCGACAGCCCTGATGTGCTGGCTCCATTGGTGGACCTAACAGTCGAATTTGACACCTGTGGCATGATGAACGAGGACGAGATCTCAATTTCAGCCTCGGGCGAATTTTCAACGGAGGAGGCGGACGTGGAACAGGAGGATCAGGGTGAAGATCTCTCACAGACCCCGGTACCTGTGCTCCCAGAAACTGACTTTTCCATCCCTGCTCTGTTCGACTTGTACCACAGAGCAACGGATGCGTTGCACATCCCATGACCTGAACCTTCGCCTCGCCAACAGGTCACGAGGCTGGCAGGAAACTATTTTTACTCGAAGCAGCAGGCTGCCACGAGGCAAAATATACCCGTGTTCTCGGACTTCCTCACATAACTAACTCACACTTGGACTCAACCAAGAGCCCCTATGCTTCTCCCCCTCTCACAGTTCCTCGACGTGGATGGGATGGAGGAAGTGGGAATAGCTAACGTGCCTCAGATTAAGGACACACTAGCGTCTCACCTGGCTCCCAAATCATCAGGAACAAAACCAACTCTTCCCAGCAAGGCTTGTCAAGCCTCAGCGTCTCTACTCGAGAAATGCTACAGGGCTCAGGGACTCGCGGCATGTGCCATGAACGCGTCCGCGTTAATGCAAGCTTCCTTGGCCGAAAAACTGAAACAGCTCCAAACAACAACGGACAAGCAGGCGGATGCCGAATTGCTGGATGAAGCCCGCAGAGTAACAGACTTTGTGATCCGTATGATGGGGACAGCTGCTGTTGCATAGGGCAAGGGAATGGCGGAAGTGGTCATCGCGATCCGCCACCTCTGGATGACTTTGACGGATCTCCCGGAGGGACAAAAGGTTCCTTTTCCCCACCACTCGATAGAGCTGGCGGGATTGTTTGGTAAAGCTTTGGAGTGAATTCAGACCAAGCTGGATCAAAGACGCAGACAGGCGGAAGCTCTCCGGGTGGGCATTCCCCAGAGAAGCTTCACCCCCCCCAAGGGAGTCTTCTGGCAACAGACCTGTGCAGTCTCGGCACCACTCGGCAACCCGTGCCCCACCGCAGAAGCGGCCAGCATACGAGGAGGAGCCCAGGCAGAGACCCCGCCGGGCCCACCTCGTATCGAGCACGCATGGAGCAAAAAACAGGTTTGTCCCCCGCCAGGCGACCAAGCACAGGGCCTCCTCGGCAAATTGTGGCAACAGACAAAAACGTGCCTGATGAACCAGGTCCACGTTTCCACGTTACAGGATCACCCGCCCACGTGGTAACGGGAATGATCCCTTCATGTCCAGACTCTGCTTGTAACACAGTACAAACAGCTGGTTTATTTACAGCATGCACAAATCATGCTTTCTCAGCTGTGAGTGACATAAAATCATTTACATCATTGCACATAAGCACAAATAAAGTTCATGAAACAGCTTCACTCTTTTTTATTGGCTCTCAAAAAAAAAAACAACAACAAACAATTTTCAGCAAAACAGGCCCCTCTGGCCTGAAAGCTGTCATAAAGGGAGAGGGCCTTTTTCCCCCTCTCTCTCACAGCCCACGGGGTATTAGCATAATTAATAAACCCCAGCAGAGTGCCTCTGCAATGAGCAGACACAGAGGCGTCTGGGAACCCCCCACACACCTCTCAGGGAGACAGATGGGGAGGGTCACGTGCTCAAGCCCTCGTTCCATTGTGAACAGTGGGACAGCCAACACACTAACCAGACGAACACGTGACATGTCTGCACCTCATTCCGGGTACCGACCAAACGTGTCGACGCTCCTGCCGCCCCCTTTTGGCCGCTTGTCACTGTTCACACTGAAGCAACTGAAGACGCGTCTAATGACGCACACTGGGAGGAGGCAGAGGAGGGAGTCTGGCTCCTTTTCCGCTCGGGTTGTTCGTGTCATGCACACGGGGGAGATAAAATCAGTTGCACGTGAGCCTCGTTACTACTTGAGTGGGTTTTCTACGAGCCGAACTACAGCTCCAAAAGCCTTTGTTGAGATTAAAACTTTTTTTTTTAATGTTTGGGGTGATCGTACGCTCGAGCGGACAGTAGCAACTGTAAAAATGCCAAGTTTCTTACCGCAGGCTGGTTTCTTCATGGAGGCTCGATGAAGTTTAAAAAGTCCAAAAAAAGTCCCGTTGTTGTTGCGTCATCACATAGCAGAGTCTCTCCCGATTGTTTGCTGTTACGCGTCGAGCAACGTCGAGCCACCAAAGGTCAACTAGGCGAACTTTGGCGGCTCGACGTTGCTCGATGCTTCGGCTACGTCGCGTGCACGGAAATGAAATGCCATGCACGGCCGCGCGCCGTCACGCCGCTTCAAAAATTCAAAATGCGCCGCTTCAAGATTCGACGCGCCTCGACGCGTCTCCACATAGACTTTCAATGTAAACCGTCCGCTTCCGCCGGCCGAAACGCGTTTGGTCAGTACCTGGCATCAGGCAGGCAAGCTGACAGAGTCTGACAACGGGGGGCTACATCAGACGCCCTCAGGTAGCCACAAACTTCACACCTTCACAACAGTGACTGTGTTCAGCCTGCTGTGGATGAAAACAAGTCAGAGCTGAATCAGATCTCTCTTCCTGTTTTTCAAGGGGGACTGAACTCTTTATCATCAAATAATATGAAGTCTGCCAAACCAAAAGGAACACCCCCACGCTCTCACGGTGCAACCGCTCCTTTGTTATTAACAAGGGACGCAATGCCCGAGCAGTACTCAGACAGCACGTCATCTCTCATTCTGTGCTGATCCAAATCTGCTTTCAAAAATATTTCCCCCAAAGGGTGAAACACAGACCTTGGTCGGTTTACCTTGTACCAACGTTCCATTAAGGCCAAGGACCAGTAGACTGGACCACCCTAGAAAACGGATTGGAGTCAGGAGGTCTGCCCGTTTACATAACTCGCAACCTCACAGCAGGACTCCAAACTTGGAGGAGGAAAATAGACTTTCTGCTCCAAACCTGTCTAATAAGGATGACAGGTTACATCGACCCTCAATTAACCCTGAGCAGGGTAACTTGGGAGCACATCAGCAAGGAGGCCTCCTTCCCAATCTGGTTGACCCCCAGGGGTTAACAGCCTAGGTGTCACTAGAAGGGGTAGTACAATCACTTAGGCTAGGAACTGCCAAAAGTCTCAGCTTGTTGGCTGAAAAGAACAAGTTGATGGCATCAGGCTTGCCAGAAAATGTGGTATTGACCATACAAAATGCCCGTGCTGGATCAATGCAATCTTTATACGTACAAAAGTGGCATATTTTTGAAGCCTGGTGCTCAGAAATAAATATTATTTCTTATGCATGCTACTTGGTTCAGCTCTTGACTTTCCTTCAGGACTTACTCGAAAAACGTTCTTATTCAACGATTAAAGTTTTCCTATCAACTATTCCAGCCTGTCACAAAGGTTGGGGACATAGGACACGCGGAGCACATCCAATCATAATAAGATTTATGAAGGGTGTTCTTCGGACTGAACCACTCAGCAGGACCTTGACCCCTAGTTAGGATCTTGGCCTGGTCCTAGGGGCCCTCTGTGACCTTCCATTTGAGCCACTGAGCGAGGTTAAGATAGCTTTACTATCTTATAAAACTGCTCTACTCCTGGCACTTTGCTCGGCGAAACACGTGGGTGACCTCGATGCATTGTTTGTACATCCAATGTGTACCAGATTCGCCCCTGATGGGTCAAAGGTCACACTAAGGCCTAATCCCACATACACTCCCAAGGTCTTGACTCTGAACCATAGGAGTCTAGACTTTGATCTCTCCTCCTTTCCACCTGCTCCTGTCCTCACTCAAGAACAGGAAAGGCTACAGTCTCTCTGCCCAGTGAGGGCTTTATGCACCTACATGCAAAGAACAGCGGAATAGAGGAAAACAAACCAACTGTTCGTCTGCTTTGCAGCACCTGCTACCAGGAGAGCCGTATCAAAACAACGTCTTTCAAATTGGGTGACTGAGGCCATAAAAAGGGCCTACAGTAGCAAAGGTCAACAGGTACCCTCTGGAGTGCATGCTCACTCCACTAGGGGCTTGGCCACTTCCTGGTCATTATTTAAGGGTGTACCAGTCGCAGACATCTGTGCTGCTGCGAATTGTAGCTCATTAAATACTTTTTTTCCCAAAATATATTTATTTGAGTTTTTACAGCATTAAAACAACATTCATACATTAAACAAACTAAGTAAAATACCCCCACCCAAATAATAATAATAATAATAATAAAAAAGGAAAGTTAAAATCAAAATACAATCAACAACAAAATGTTGTTGATTGTATTTTATTTCATTAAATACTTTTGCAAAGCATTACAGTTTGGATGTTACTGCGGGTGATGTAACTCAGGCTGTCCTTTCTAGAGGCCCCAGTATAGCTGTGCGTTAATCCGAGCGCCGTGATCGCGGGCGTGAACGCGCCAAGCTCAAATTTTACTACGCCTACGCGCGCGCGTTGATAAACTGCCTCGCGTGTAAGCAAATGACCAATCAGCAACCTCAATTTGTCCTGTAGGTAAACATTCCGCCCGGTTGCAGCTGCTGGAGCCTGCACTCCAGAGACCTGCGCTTGTACAGAGTATAAATGAACTGCCG
>JBBPBX010042745.1:0-17144 GCA_038048925.1 Garcialebias charrua | reverse complement strand
GCGCGGCGATGACGCCCCTAGCCGTAAAGGCGTGAGTATATTCCTTCAGGTAATTGTGCGGGGGCGCAATTCCCATAGCAAGTATGTTGCACCTCGTTCCCTTCCTTCAGGGAACATGAGTTATGGTGCATAACTTTCAGTTTTCAATAGTTGTCAGTTATAATCATCAACATTGAAAGAAATAAACATATAAATAAAATATCAGAAATATATCAGTCTATGTGTAATGAATGAATATAATATACAAGTTTCACTTTTTGATTGGAATTAATGAAATAAATCAACTTTTTCATGATATTCTAATTTTATGACCAGGGCCTGTAATTGGACAGAACCACCCTTCCACACCTGCATCTGATTCTGGTTAATGACCAGAGTATTTAAGGACTTGGCAGCTAGCGTTTCAATGCTGGATCATTAAGCTACCATTTGGTAACCAGTGACAGCAAGTAAATTTATCTATGAAGCAGAAAAGACTAACCTTAGTATTGTCAAGGAACGTGCATTTTGTTTTTCTTATTTTTCTCTTTTACGATGGATGTACCTGCTCAATTGCAGAATTTGATGCCAAAAGCTATACTGTATATTGTTAGCAAAAAAAAAAAAACAGCATGAGAAATATTTTGTGTTGGATTTTTAATCAATATCCATCAGTTGACATATGACAACAGACATAAAGTGGTTCCAAGACATGTACAGGAGAGTCTTAAGTGTTTCTTAACTGCATTACATTAAGGGCCAGTTTACACTGCGCGGATTTTGAGTGTAACCGCTACTTTCTCTTTGCGACTTTGCTTATCGCCTACACGACGCTGCTGGCCCCCCTCTTTGCATCTGATACTTTTCTGATCCTGCTCTCAAGGTGGAAGTTTTTCGCTGACCCCCCGTTGATAATGTAAACATCTCCCGCGGAGCTTTTGTTTGAACACGTGCAAGCAGCACGCACACGCAGACAGCCGGCATTTTAACAATGGCGGTGGACTGGACACGCACCACTTTCTGAACTATAGCTGATGGAATATATTTTGATTCTCATATTTAATTATTCTACACTGTTACGGCCCCCCCTTTGTGTTACAGGGGAGTAACATGACAACCACAAAAATTCAGGAGTCCAAGTGAATGTTATAAAACAAGGGATTTATTTTACAGCCAACACAAAAATCCCTTGGAGTCTCATACAAACTGTGGGGGAGAAAGGGAGAGTTAGGTGGTGCCAAATCAGAGAAAACAATAAAACAAAACAGGGCCTAACTATAGTCTAAGCTACATAAAATAAATAGAAAAGAAAAGCCTTGCTAACCTTATCTAACACAAGTTTCACCAAAACTTACATGGGTGGCACCCACCTACTTACCTGGTGTATTTAACAGAAAATCACCTACGTGATGGAAATGTACAGGGTACCCCAAACTTACCTAGTCCTCTAACTCCCACCACAAACCTTCACACAGAGCACCAACAATGATGAGACATGCATCAGCTGGGCCAGTCAGGTTGAGAGACTGCCTGCTGTTCCTCAGGTGGAGACTTCCTCTGTTACTCAGCTGGAGACTGCCTCTGTTACTCAGGTGGACTGCTTATACAAGGCCTCCTTGGATGCTGATTGGCCCATGTGTGGAGAGGATCTAATCAAAGGAGATTGACACCAGCTTCCTTACTCTCTGTGAAGAGACAAACACAAGAGCAGGAGAAAGAAAAACACATACAGCCTGACAAAAATGTAACACCTCCTCCCTGGACACGAAGGACTCTTATGTTAGAATGCTGTTCATCGACTTCAGCTCAGCATTCAACACCATCATCCCCCAACAGCTCATCCTTAAACTGGACAGTCTGGGGCTGAACACCTCAATGTGTAACTGGCTGCTAGACTTCCTGACCGGGAGACCACAGACAGTACGGGTCGGGAGTAACACATCTAGCACCATCACATTGAACACAGGGGCCCCACAAGGATGTGTGCTGAGCCCCCTTCTATTCACCCTGCTAACACACGACTGCACACCATCATACAGCTCCAACCACTTCATCAAGTTTGCGGACGACACAACAGTGGTGGGTCTCATCAGCAACAACGATGAGACGGACTACAGGAACGAGGTGAGCCGCCTGGCCTTGTGGTGCGGACACAACAATCTCACTCTCAACGTGGAGAAGACAAAGGAGATTGTTGTGGACTTCAGGAAGAGGGATGCCCAACATGCCCCTCTGACCATCAACAGCACCGCAGTGGAGAGAGTAGACAGCACCAAGTTCCTGGGAGTGCATGTCTCAGAGGACCTGTCCTGGAGCAGGAACACTGCATCACTGGCCAAGAAGGCTCACCAGCGTCTCTACTTTCTCCGCAAGCTGAAAAGGGCTGGAGCTTCAACCCCCATCATGTGCACCTTCTACAGAGGTGCCATAGAAAGTGTCCTGACCAGCTGCATCACTGTGTGGTTTGGTGCATGTACTGCATCCTGCCGCAAGAGCCTCCAGCGCATCGTGAGAGCAGCTGAGAAGATCGTCGGCACCTCCTTGCCCTCACTGCAGGACTTACACAGCAACCGCCTCACTCGGAAAGCCCACTGCATGGCAGGTGATCCCACACACCCACTACACAGCTGCTTCAGCCTGTTGCCATCAGGGAGGAGACTGAGGAAGTCTCCAGGCTCGAACCAGCAGACTGAGTGACAGCTCTGTTCATCAGGCAGTCAGGATGCTAAACACTCTGCCTGCTCTGCCCCCCTCCCATTTGAACTGCCTTAACACTAAAAACTTTCTCACACATTACCACACAACACAAAGATTTTAACACTGGACTCTGTGTCATCAAACGGGTTATTCACTAAACTCTCGGTCATGTGCTCATTCAGTTTGCACTACTTCTCATATTTGCACTAATGTTTGTATTACATCACTGCCTATAGTCATACTACTGGTTACATTCAATGTTTACATTTATTAATACTGTCTTACATTTATTACTACTGTTTACATTTCCACTACTTTTATATCTACACCACTGCTGATACATATACAGTATTCTCTGACCAGCCTTATTTAAGGATGCCCAATGTGCCTTACTGCATATGCCACTTTGGCCTCTATAACAACATCAACTACCTCATACATATACTGTGTACATTAACTCTTATGCTGCTTTGCCACTTTGGCCTCTATAACAACATCAACTACCTCATACATATACTGTACTGTGTACTTTAACTCATATGCTGCTTTGCCACTTTGCAAATGTCAATGCTTGAACCTTTAGTTTATTTTATAGTTATACTTTTTATACTAGTATGCAAAAACTCAGGACAGTATTATAGTTATACTTTTTATTCTAGTATGCAAAAACTCCGGACAGTATTATGTTCATTAAATGTTTAGTGTTTTAGTTTTAGTTTTAGAGTTGGTGTAAATTTTTATACACTTATACCATTATGCAAAAACTCAGGACAGTGTCACAGTTTTACTATTTTATGCTTATGTCTATTATTATATGTTTCAATGTTTAAATAGTTACTGTTGCACCGAGGGACTGAGAGAAACGAAATTTCAATTCTGTGTATGTCCTGTACATATTGCAGTTCTGACAATAAAGCTGACTTTGACAAACAAAATATTTTTGAAATGCTCAAAGTTAAACACAAGCCTAAAGTGCAGGTGACAAAGTTTATGGCAGATCTTCTAATAACTAAACAAAACATACACAAGGCCACTGGCCGTAACACTCCTCTAAGCTGAAGCTCATTTCTAAACAGACACAAGGATCTCAAATTATTGTGGATGTCTTTAGCTCAGGGAAAATATATCCCGGACGAGCCCCCACTTGTTACGGCCCCCCTTTTGTGAGGAGAAGGGGAGTAACATGACAACCACAAAAATTCAGGAGTCCAAGTGAATGTTATAAAACAAGGGATTTATTTTACAGCCAACACAAAAATCCCTTGGAGTCTCATACAACTGTGGGAGAGAAAGGGACAGTTAGGTGGTGCCAAATCAGAGAAAAAACAACAAAACAAAACAGGGCCTAACTATAGTCTAAGCTACATAAAATAGATAGAAAAGAAAAGCCTTGCTAACCTTATCTAACAATAGTTTCACCAAAACTTACATGGGTGGCACCCTCCTACTTACCTGGTGTATTTAACAGAAAATCACCTACGTGATGGAAATGTACAGGGTACCCCAAACTTACCTAGTCCTCTAACTCCCACCACAAACCTTTACACAGAGCACCAACAATGAGACATGCATCAGCTGGGCCAGTCAGGTTGAGAGACTGCCTGCTGTTCCTCAGGTGGAGACTTCCTCTGTTACTCAGCTGGAGACTGCCTCTGTTACTCAGGTGGAGACTGCCTCTGTTACTCAGGTGGATTGCTTATACAAGGCCTCCTTGGATGCTGATTGGCCCATGTGTGGAGAGGATCTAATCAAAGGAGATTGACACCAGCTTCCTTACTCTCTGTGAAGAGACAGACACAAGGGTAGGAGAAAGAAAAACACATACAGCCTGACAAAAATGTAACACATCCTCCCTTAAAAGTCCAAACAAAATGTTTGAAATGCTCAAAGTTAAACACAAGCCTAAAGTGCAGGTGACAAAGTTTATGGCAGATCTTCTAATGACTAAACAAAACATACACAAGGCCACTGGCCGTAACATACAACTTACTATCTATGTTGGAAGAGAGCCAGCTGCCTGGATCCAGTTGTCGCTGTTAACAGGCAGTCGGACATTTCACGTGTCACGCTGCACTATAACATACTAAATGTGCTATATATTAACAGTTTAACAATAATAAACAGTATTTATGTTAGCGTGGGAGATATTTAAATTTATCTGAGCTAAATGAAGCTATCTGGACTCGTTACGTCATGCCTAACATGCTGCTGAAAATGAAGACACCAGGTTGATTTTTAATTTATTTGTTTATTCAACACCACAAACTCATGTCACAAACACTGAGAATTAAATTGAACACTTTTAAAAACACGTTAACCGAACTTTAATGAACTGGACTCTGTTGTTTTCATCCTGGTGGACACTGGACCCAGATCCGAACCGCCGGTCCGCTTCGTGGAACAGCTTCGACCTCGCAGGAAAAAAATAAAAATAAAACCTCAGTTGGTTGTTCTGTGATTGAACTAAACACAAGGAAACATTATTAAGAACATTGTTTACCTTGTAGCGCTGCTGGAAATCAGCTGATTCTCACGGAGTAAAGTCCAACATCGTCACTCGGTTCTGGTTCTGCTCAGCAACTGGTGTGCAGCTTGTTAGATGAAGCGGTCCCACTTGGTGTCAAATCTGTTGACTCTTATCCAAATTCCAGCTTTAACTTGTTGTTAACTTGTTGACAACAACTTGTAGTTAGCTGATTTTAGCCAGAGAGGAAAACAGACGAGGCAGGCTGCCTCGGTGCTCTGTTTACCTCAGGTAGCATGCATGCGCAGTAGTGAAGGTTCCAAAAATCACAGCGCCATCTAATGGCCCAGCATGGTAACTACAGTGAAATCATGAGGACGGGGGGTGAGGGGGGCAGAGAGTCGTATCCACAGAATTCGCCCATGTCAACGTAAAACTTTTCACCTAATTAACATACCCAAAACATCCGTTTCCCCCACACAGTGTCTGTGTAAACAGGGCCTGAAACAACAACCTGGTGTCTTGTGCCTAGATATTGAAGTTCACTAGACTGGGGGTTGAGTGGTCATTAACACAAGTTTCCATGGACAATGAGCTGATCAAGGCTACTTGATCAAATGAGCATCGGGTGAGTTGAGGGTGTGGCTTGTGGATATGGACTGTGAGTAGTCTGTACGAATCTCTCCCTTACCCAGCCTAAGCAGGGCCAGCAGTCCTATCTGCATAAAACCTAGAAGGCCGGGATGGCCTACTTCACCTACGATACTAATATTATTGATATATTTTATGTCTTACTATGTTAACAGTAATTTTACAGTTCAATAAGTTGCAACTGATTTTATGAAATTGCTATGCTGAATCTATTTAAATCAAAAAGGTGTTCAATACAAGATCAACTGGACTTTATTTGTTGCAAAAGACGTTTCGACCCCTATTTCAATCTCATTTGTCTTTCCCCCCTCCTGGTCTTTACTCTGTTTAAGCTGTAATTCATTAACATTTTTTTTTTGCCATGAGCTAATTTATCCTCCATTATGATCATTAGGAACTCTGTGCTCTCAGCACTTCATAAAGTGTCCATTTTCTCTATTGATTCACATTTGATATTCAGCTCTCCAGGTGCTTCCAGTTTGTGTTTGCTTGCATTCTCTCTCAACCTGCTCTCCTCCAACTGACACAAACTGTCAACAATATTTCGATGAGATGCTCGAACATGAAGACAAGCTGACATTGAGGAAGGGCCTCAGGAGATACACATGCAGATGTTTGCTCAGTCTGCAGTGAATTATAAATTTGGTTTAAGTATGCATAAAAAGCTTCAGTGTCAAAAAGGCTACTACGTTTGCTCGGGTGTCAGTTTGCAAATCGAATCAACACAATTATGAATGCATGTGCACATGCCCATGTATGCAGAGGACATACGGTACACAAATATATGACGGGAAGCAACTCAAGGACAAGATTGGTGTGCAACAGTGCTACATACGCAGAAACACTAAAAACATATTCTTATAAACATTTACTTGCACACAAAGTTATCTTTTAACTCAAAAGTTTGACAGAATCAAAACTTGGTTCTTTAATTTAGCAACATCTCAACTTGATAAATATTTAAACTGTTACATTGTTCCTACTTTTTACGTATTGTCTGCCTGCAGTACAGAGAATTTAGCACAAGTTTTGGGAAAAATCCAAACTACCAGCTACAGTATTTGGAAAGATTTTGCCACCCCAAACCAATAAAGTATAAAGGTTTGATTTAAATTGTCAAGACTTTCATTTTAACTGCATTCAGTTTGTTTTGTTACTATTTTTTGCAACACAGCAAAATTCATGTGTTTGACAATGTGTCTATGTGTAGCTATGTGTAGTTGCTTTAAAATTCACACAAAATGCACTGGGCAGCCACACAGTTACACAAAGGAACTCAATCACAGTGATAAACTTAAAGTTGTTGTGGCATGATGCTAAAACATAGACATCTTTAGAAAGAGGAACTACTCAGCTTTGATTTTTTTGTACACAGATGCTTCTAATAATTAATATATCAAAGTATTTTTTAATAAACGTAACATTGCGTCACAGTTTTCGGGTGGAGAAAGGAGAGGTCAAACGCAGACGCATTTTTACGACGCAATGTATTGAACGCACATTGTAAATAACAATGGCAGAGAATATAGAAACCGAGGAATAAAGCAAATTAAGTAAAGATTTGCAAGATTTGTCTTCAGTTTGGGAAGCCGAAGTTAGTTCGAGTGATGAACAAGAAACATCTGGTTATAATGTAGGTCTGCAGCCATATTTTATTTGAGCCTTACCGTTCAGGGAGTGAGGGAGACTCAGAGATTTCAGAGGAGGTAGGCTCCGAGGGTGAAAGGAATGGAACCCGATCTTAGTCAAAACAGCTTCCTTTTGTCTGGGCGGCTCCGCGCCATCCATCCATCCATCCATCCATCCATCCATCCATCCATCCATCCATCTATCTATCTATCTATCTATCTATCTATCTATCTATCTATCTATCTATCTATCTATCTATCTATCTATCTATCCCATCCATCCATCCATCCAACCATCCAACCATCCATCCATTGCTACCAGAGCTACTAGCTCTCCAGCATTGCTCCCCCTGCACCAGCTGAGTGAAGCGACTGAACTTCATGTGCCTACGTCACATTACCTTGGCCTCCAGGGAGCTGTGCTAGAGTGGTTCAGATCTTACCTGACTGGGAGAACTTTTTCTGTCATGATAGGTGATCTGTCCTCCTCTTCATCAACCCCTCTGACCTCTGGCATACCACAGGGATCCATTCTGGGGCCAGTCCTCTTCTCTCTTTACATGCTGCCATTAGGATCAATCATTGCACGTCATAATCTGTCTTTTCATCTATATGCAGACGATTTACAAATCTATCTGCCAGTCACTCCCAACCCCTCACTCAGTTCAAACACTATTGTCAACTGTTTAAATGACATTAAGCACTGGCTGTCTCAAAACTTCCTCCACCTAAACACAGATAAAACTAAATGCATTTTATTTGGTGCACCCGATGACACCAGCAACATCCTTCCCAGTCCCAGTTTTGGTCTTCCCCTCCCCCACTTCAACCCGGTAGTTAGAAATCTTGGAGTGCAGCTTGACTCCAACTTAAAGCTTGATAAACAGATCAGTTCTGTTGTCAAGACCAGCTTCTTTCAGCTCCGTCTGCTCTCTAAAGTAAAGTCACTCCATGCCTTTGTGACCTCCAGACTTGACTATTGTAATGCTTTGTATGTTGGAATTAATCAATCCTCCATCTCCCATTTACAGCTTGTTCAAAACTCTGCCGCCCGCTTTTTGACCAACACACGGAATATGAACACATCACTCCTGTCCTGTCCTCTCTACACTGGCTCCCGGTTCAGTTCAGGATACAGTTCAAGCTGCTGCTGTTTGTTTTCAAAGCTCTGAATGGACTTGCACCTCTGTACATCTCGGAACTTTTGAAAGTCCATCAGCCCAGCAGAGCTTTACGATCTGCCAGTCAACACCTGCTGGAGGTGCCTCGCTCAAGGTACAAACAATGGGGAGACCGGTCCTTTTCTGTTGCCGGCCCAAAAGCCTGGAACAGTCTCCCCCTTGAGCTGCGTGCCACCTCTGATCTGACTCTGTTCAAAACCAGACTGAAGACCCACTTGTTCAAAAAAGCTTTCAGTGTGTAACTTTTATTACTTTGGTATTTTAGTATGTAGCATTTTTATTTCCATTGCCTCCTTTTATTGCTGTTGTTTTTTATTCTATTTTCACTGATTTGTTGTACCAGTTTTTATATTTTCTGTCCTGTTAAGCACCTTGGTCAATGCAAGGCATTGTAGGAAGGTGCTATACAAATAAAGTTTATTATTATTACGTCGCATGCAGAAGCACCCAGATTTCCTGTGACGAAACACAGTGCCAAGTTTAAAATCACTTTGAAACAGATTTTCATTGATTTGTCATTTTGCTTGTAAAAATGAACATAGTTGAATGATAAAACATATATATGTTGTGCCACTTTATGCATAGTTCCAACATCATGTCACAATACCTTTAAGAACTGGCTACTAAAAGGTGTTTAATATATTTTGCTTCAAGAGCTATGACATTTAATCTTTAAGTAATTTTTTTACACAATAAGTTACTTTTTCCTTGTTCCTGTTCTAAGTTACCCTGGCCCTCGCCTTCCTGCACAGCTCCGCTCAATTCTCATTCCCCTTCACTGCACAGTCTGGGACTTCTCTCATTAACAACCATTTCTCCGGTAGATTTTTGTTCGGACCAATCAGAGAACAGAAGGGACGGAGTTTTGGACCCTAACCCACGCCCCCACCTGTCCCAGCGCGCAGAGCCCTATAAAAGGGCTCTGCCAGCGCGCAGTCAGCGAGCACCGGCATGTTCTCATTCAAAGCGATGCAAAGCGATGCAGAACTGTTTTATATGTGACACAAATTTATTAATTTCCCCTTCTTAATCCCTTATCTGGAGTTTTCTTTTGTTTTTTGGGCCAAAAGTCAAGTGATCGCTCGCTCCCTCCTCCTTCTCTCCCTCCGCTGAAATGAACAAGGAGGAAATGGCTGAGGTTGTCACGAGAATTAAACTCGGGTTTTACGTTGCTGACCGAGTCCCATCAGATGTTCTGGTCTTCTGGTGAGCTGGACCAGCGATCCATGGTTTTATTGTATTTTATTAAAACGTTTTATTAACATATAAACACAGGATTTCCAGCGCGGCAGCCAGAGAAAAGCTGGAGGCGGAGCAGTTGTCAGTCAAGTTCACCAGAGCACAGGGGGTGGCTCTGAGGGGAGGGAGCAGAATGCTTTCCCTGTTCAAAATATCCAATGGTTTTGTTCCTCAGCAGAGGCCAACGCCTCCAGCAAGAATCGTTTTAAAATGGAGAAAGTCCAGACCCTTGTCTGAAGCGAAGTGAAGACAGGGTCTGGTTTTAACCAGGCTAGGTTAGAACAAGACAGAAAATATAAAAACTGGTACAACAAAGTTCAGATGAAAGTTCAGTTCAGATGAAAAACATCTGAGTGTGTGTGTGTGTGTGTATGTGTGTGTGTGTGTGTGCGCGTGCGTGCGTGCGTGTTGGTGCAAGCGTATTGGCCCACCTATGCGCCAGACTACGTACCGACATTATCGGGACATTTGGTATTAGCCAGCCTTTGCCAATGTCTGGATAAAACACAGATTGTATCCAAATATATTAATATGTAAACATTGTTTTTTCTCATCAATATCAGCGTAACTTGTGGCTAATAGGCTGCCTGGATGAGTTGGAGTGTGCTTTAACACTTAAAATTGTTTTAATAAAAAGTTATTTACATTTATAAAATTGGCTGGCTACGCACCTCCCAGGGTATTTGTGTGTGGTGTGTATGTTTTTGTGTATCGGTTGCATTTATTGAAGCCGTGTGTGTGGCTCACTGACACACATGGCGCCAAACTGCAACGCCCCTCCTCTCGTGATGTGGAGACCGCGCGAAACTCCAACGCCGCCCCTCCTCTCGTGATGTGGAGACCCTGTAGTGGGCGGGGGCTCAGGGCGGGGCCTCAGGTGACCGAGTTTTTAAAAGTTAAAGCCCCTTGAGCTTACACGTGCAGAGTTATGGCGTCGTGTGTTGAGTGCATGTAGGTGAGCGGAGATTATTTTTGGAGAGCGATTTAAATAAAATTTTGCAGCGGTAGGTGGACAGAGTGTCAGAGTGTATTGACTTCATTCAGGTAAGAATTAAAAAAAATTTTTTGTTGCTTTTGATGACATCATCTCAAGGAAATGTTAACCTAATCCAGTAGTAACGTGACTTTAACCGCAGCGTCACAAACTGTGAAGACTGTAGAAAACTTTATCAACATTTAGATAAATTAGGAAGTATCTGTGCATGAGTTTTGAGTGCGTGAAGAAAGACGCAGCTCAAACTAGCTGCGGCTAGCGTTAGCATGTAACGTAACTTCACTTCAGAAGCGTGACAACCTTTCAACGCTGTTGAAAACTTTTATAGACATTTATATAAATCAGCGATACTATATATGCATCACTTGTGGATGTTTTTAGTGGTTATTTAGAGTCTTAACGCGACGAAGACAAAATTAAACGCACGTCGCGTTAGCGTCACTACCGTGAACGTGTCACGTCACAATAACAGCGTGACTAACGCTGTAATTTAACATGCGTTAATAGGGTAGAGGGGTTTTAATGTTTCCAACGTCATTTTTCTGCTAATTCTGCTCTTTTTTTTTTTTTTTTTACCTCTGAGCAGTGAGCAGACGGACGAACTGCGTCGTTACGTCATCACGTCATCACGTTGCAGCCTCGTTACGTCATCACGTTGACTGCAGTTTTATGTAGGTATAAGAATACTGTTGTTGGAATACTGAATACTGAATAATACAGAATACTGTATAAGTGTATTGTATAAACTTGAGAATTGTTTTTTAACTTTTTCATATTTTTACATGTACAGGTTTTCAGCTAGTCCAAGAGGTCATTTGGTATTTGGTGAGTCAAACATCCCGCCTTCCTGAAAACAGACAGATGGATTCTTTACTGACTGAGGTCCACGCTTTATCCATCCATCCATGCATTCATCCATCCATCAAACATCCATCCATCAAACATCCATCCATCCATCATCCATCAAACATCCTACCTTCCTAAACCCAGACATATGGATTCTTTACTGACTGAGGTCCAAGCTTTATCCATCCATCCATCTATCAAACATCCATCCATCCATCAAACATCCATCCATCCATCCATCAAACATCCATCCATCCATCAAACATATATCCATCCATCAAACATCCATCCATCCATCAAACATCCTGCCTTACTGAACCCAGACAGATGGATTATTTACTGACTGAGGTCCACGCTTTATCCATCCATACATCCATCCATCCATCAAACATCCACACATCCATCCATCCATCCATCAAACATCATCCATCCATCATCAAACATCCTGCCTTCCTGAACCCAGACATATGGATTCTTTACTGACTGAGGTCCACGCTTTATCCATCCATCCATGCATTCATCCATCCATCAAACATCCATCCATCAAACATCCATCCATCCATCATCCATCAAACATCCTACCTTCCTAAACCCAGACATATGGATTCTTTACTGACTGAGGTCCAAGCTTTATCCATCCATCCATCTATCAAACATCCATCCATCCATCAAACATCCATCCATCCATCCATCAAACATCCATCCATCCATCAAACATATATCCATCCATCAAACATCCATCCATCCATCAAACATCCTGCCTTACTGAACCCAGACAGATGGATTATTTACTGACTGAGGTCCACGCTTTATCCATCCATACATCCATCCATCCATCAAACATCCACACATCCATCCATCCATCCATCCATCAAACATCATCCATCCATCATCAAACATCCTGCCTTCCTGAACCCAGACATATGGATTCTTTACTGACTGAGGTCCACACTTTATCCATCCATCCATCAAACATCCATCCATCCATCCATCCATCCATCAAACATCCATCCATCATTCATCCATCAAACATCCATCCATCTATCTATCCATCCATCTATCAAACATCCGGCCTTCTTGAAACCAGACAGATGGATTCTTTACTGACTGAGGTCCACGCTTTATCCATCCATACATACATCCATCTATCAAACATCCATCCATCCATCCATCAAACATCCATCCATCCATCCATCAAACATCCATCCATCATCCATCCATCAAACATCCTGGCTTCCTGAACCTAGACAGATGGATTCTTTACTGACTGAGGTCCACGCTTTATCCATCCATCCATCCATCAAACATCCATCCATCCATCCATCCATCAAACATCCATCTATCCATCCATCAAACATCCTGCCTTACTGAACCCAGACAGATGGATTCTTTACTGACTGATGTCCACGCTTTATCCATCCATCCATCAAACATCCACACATCATCCATCAAACATCCATCCAAACATCCACACATCATCCATCAAACATCCATCCATCAAACATCCATCCATCATCCATCCATCAAACATCCATCCATCTATCCATCCATCTATCAAACATCCTGTCTTCCTGAACCCAGACAGATGGATTCTTTACTGACTGAGGTTCATGCTTTATCCATCCATACATACATCCATCCATCCATCTATCAAACATCCATCCATCCATCAAACATCCAGCCTTGCTGAACCCAGACGGATAGATTCTTTACTGACTGAGGTCCACGCTTTATCCATCCATCCATGCATCCATCCATCCATCCATCCATCCATCCATGCATCCATCTATCAAACATCATCCATCCATCCATCAAACATCCTGCCTTCTTGAAAACAGACATATGGATTCTTTACTGACTGAGGTCCACGCTTTATCCATCCATCCATGCATCCATCCATCCATAAAACATCCATACATCCATCCATCCATCAAACATCCTGCCTTCCTGAACCAGACAGATGGATTCTTTACTGACTGAGGTCCACGCTTTATCCATACATCCACCCATCCATCCATCAAACATCCATCTATCCATCATCAAACATCCATCCATCAAACATCCTGCCTTGCTGAACCCAGACAGATGGATTCTTTACTGACTGAGGTCCACGCTTTATCCAACCATCCATGCATCCATCCATCTATCAAACATCTATCCATCAAACATCCATCATCCATCAAACATCCTGCCTTCCTTAACCCAGACATATGGATTCTTTACTGACTGAGGTCCACGCTTTATCCATCCATCTATCAAACATCCATCCATCCATCAAACATCCATCTATCAAACATCCATACATCCATCATCCATCCATCAAACATCCATACATCTATCCATCAAACATCCTACCTTCCTGAACCCAGACAGATGGATTTACTGACTGAGGTCCACACTTTATCCATCCATCCATCCATCAAACATCCATCCATCCATACATCCATGCATCAAACATCCATCCATCCATCTATCCATCAAACATCTCAAACATCCATCAAACATCCATCCATCCATCCATCAAACATCTATCCATCCATCAAACATCCATCCATCCATCAAACATCCTGCCTTGCTGAACCCAGACAGATGGATTCTTTACTGACTGAGGTCCATGCTTTATCCATCCATTCATCCATCCATCCATCCATCAAACATCCACACATCCATCCATCCATCCATGCATCCATCCATCAAACATCATCCATCCATCATCAAACATCCTGCCTTCCTGAACCCAGACATATGGATTCTTTATTGACTGAGGTCCACACTTTATCCATCCATCCATCAAACATCCATCCATCCATCCATCAAACATCCATCCATCATTCATCTATCAAACATCCATCCATCTATCTATCCATCCATCTATCAAACATCCGGCCTTCTTGAAACCAGACAGATGGATTCTTTACTGACTGAGGTCCATGCTTTATCCATCCATACATACATCCATCTATCAAACATCCATCCATACATCCATCCATCCATCAAACATCCAGCCTTGCTGAACGCAGACAGATGGAGTCTTTACTGACTGATGTCCACCTTTTATCCATCCATGCATGCATCCATCCATCCATCCATCAAACATCCATCCATCCATCCATGTATCCATCCATCAAATATCATCCATCTATCCATCAAACATCTTGCTTTCTTAAAAACATGATAAACTGAAATTGTGTGTGTGTTTGTGTGTGTGACTGTTTTGTGGTTTCTAAGGACAGTGTTTTGTCAGGACAGTAATGAACTGTAATCTGCTTGTCTGTTTATAGCATATGACAATGTCCATAAAAACCACAAAACAGTCACACACACAAACGCACACAATTTCAGTTGAACATGTTATATTTACATGTATATGTCTATCTGTACAGTATATGTATATGCATATACAGTATACATGTATATGCATATATGTATATACACTGTATATGAATATGCATATATGATATGCTTATATACATGTATATATGTATATTTGTGTGTATGTATATGACATAGATATCAATTTTATAAATAATGCAGGGATTGTTATGTATGACTTCAATATTATTAGTCACAGTTTTTAAATTTATAGTTTTCTTTCATTCAGCTAATTTTAATTTCATCTTAGTCCACCCATCATGAGAGGAGTTTTGTAAATACTATGTCCATCCATCTTTCCTTTATGTGAGATGGATACTTTGGCCAAAAACAATCATGTAATGTTTATTGGTTTACATGTGACAGCAGCTATCATCAAAATGTAGAATTTCCTCTAAATATAAGTATAAATGATCTGTTCCAGATGACGTGAACACGTCCAGAGTCAGGAGATCGCAGGTAGCCAGAAGAGCGATCAACTTCCATTAAACACGAGTACCAAGGTACATTTTAGTTCTTGTGTTCCTAAACAGATATACTTGCTACGTGTGGATTCATCAACCTTATTGTTCAATTGTGTGTGTATGGGAGTGTATTGTGGTTTTTTTATGGACAGTTGTTTGTTAGGACAGTCATACGCTAGCCTGGTTAAAACCAAACCCTGTCCTTCACTTTGCTTCGTACTAGGGTCTGGCATTCCTCCCATTGAAAACGATTTCTCCGGTCTATTTTTGACCGGACCAATCAGAGAACAGAAGGCGTAGTTTTGTTAGCTTAGCCTGGCAAGGTCCAGGCTATTCAGATAAAAAGCTCAGAAACCACTTGGTGGATATTTTTTCTGCTACCAGTGTGTAATTATATGGCTCTAATTTACTGACTGTTGGCCTTGATGAAACATTTGAGATAAAATTCGATTTTTTATCATTTATTTTCGTAGCGCACCCTGAGGCTGTTTGGAAAATGTGAAACCGAAACTATTTAAATCCAGCAGATTTGACCATTTCGTGAATTGATTTAGGAACTGTTAAGCTCAGAAACACTTCTGATAAAACGTCAGCTAAGAAATATAGTTTTTCTCAGGAAAGAAATAATAGTTTTTTACCTTGTTTTCTGGAAAATTCCTTCGTGGTGGCAGCCATTTTAACTGACGACGTCAGTCGACGTCGTTCAAAACTCCGCCTTCTGTTCTCTGATTGGTCTGTTAATCTGCCAATCCGCCTTCTGTTCTCTGATTGGTCCGGTCAAAAATCGACCGGAGGAATCGTTGTCTATGGGACAAATCCCAGACCCAGCAGTGAAGGGAAATAGAATTGAGCGGAGCTGTGCAGGTATGGCGAGGGCCAGGCTAGTCATACGCTATAAACAATCAGACAATCAATCAGATGGCAGTTCATTACAGTCCTGATAAAACACTGTCCTTAAAAACCATAAAACAGTCACACACACAAACACACAATTTCAGTTGAACATGTTATATTTACATGTCTATGTCCATCTGGACAGTCAGAGAGACATTCAGCAGGTAGACAGTCAGAGAGACATTCAGCAGGTAGACAGTCAGAGAGACACTCAGCAGGAGGACAGTCAGAGAGACACTCAGCAGGTGGACAGTCAGAGAGACATTCAGCAGGTAGACAGTCAAAGAGACACTCAGCAGGAGGACAGTCAGAGAGACATTCAGCAGGTGAACAGTCAGAGAGACATTCAGCAGGTGGACAGTTAGAGAGACACTCAGCAGGTGGACAGTCAGAGAGACACTCAGCAGGTAGACAGTCAGAGAGACACTCAACAGGTGGACAGTCAGAGAGACATTCAGCAGGTAGACGGTCAGAGAGACATTCAGCAGGTAGACAGTCAGAGAGACACTCGGCAGGAGGACAGTCAGAGAGACACTCAGCAGGTGGACAGTCAGAGAGACATTCAGCAGGTAGACAGTCAGAGAGACACTCAGCAGGAGGACAGTCAGAGAGACATTCAGCAGGTGGACAGTCAGAGAGACACTCAGCAGGTGGACAGTCAGAGAGACATTCAGCAGGAGGACAGTCAGAGAGACATTCAGTAGGTGGACAGTCAGAGAGACACTCAGCAGGTGG